>JBAHVQ010000433.1:66666-91928 GCA_036872915.1 Nanipora kamurai | reverse complement strand
ATCCGTACGATTTTGTATGCGCTAGTCTCTATCTTCACGATAGTTTCTATCACTACATTTATCTATATATATATATATATATATATTTTTAATGTATATATATATACACCCGGGTTCGAATCCCAACCGTCCGGTATTGTTCATCACTCGAAGTGACACGTACTAACATCATTCTCTCGAAACTTCGCCTGACTCAGATGTCTATTATTGACGTAAATTCTAGATGTCTATTATTCCTTGACTTTATTAAAATAACGTTTGTTAGGATCAGACTAAAAGTCATGCTGGGTTTAGCCTTTGATAGCTTTAGTTGACATATAAGCGTCATTTTGGCACGAAACGAATGGAATTTGGTTTCTTCAACATTTCAATTTCGAAATTTAATTACGTCACAAGAAATTGACCACTCACCGTATGCAAAATTGTACAAATACTATACCGATAATACTTTACTAATACTAGTAATACGACAAGTAAGATTATTTGACAATAATGAGGGGATATTGCACATTTTTGTAATTAAAGTCTTTTGTTTCTGATTGTCGAATCAGAGAATTTTACGAGGAGTGTCATTTAATTTAGCTCTGGATGATGTACTGACGGTACGCTTATATTGGCGAATTTTTTTCTTTCAGAAAAAAGATGGCAAATGGCATAAGACTATTGTTGAAATTCGCACAACTAACCCCGTACGCCTACCAATTCGTGACATCGCTGTATATGACGTTGGCGGGAAAGAAGAAGAATTTGGGATCGAATTCAGTGCGGTTTGCTTCGCATAGATTAAAGCGACAATGCAGCTTGACGACCATTAAATATTGAGTTGCTTATATAAAAGTATCATCATATGCATTATTATATTGTTTAGCCATCAAATGTCCTGAATGTTAAAAATAAAAATGTGATTCTGTATTTATGAATGATTCTAGATATTATTATTCACCCAGTTAATTAGAGTGAGCAATATGACCGGTTTGCCTTAATTATCCGTACTTTTTGCACACAGATGAAGTGTATAAGATACAAAATTTTGGCAAAATACCATACTGAAATACCGTGGGCTGTAAATGAATCTCTGAATACATTGGTTTTCTCTTATACACAGAATTGATTTTCTTGAACCTGCCGAAATTTTATGGTTGGAGTATTGACTTTATGTGTCAGTTTTTTGCATGTCGAAGCCCCTAAATAAAGTATCTTTTTAACAGCAATGTACTCAAGGATACCCTTAAATTCTTCTTTTTTACAATTTCCTTACTTTTAATATCATCTTTATGTATCATTCCTCTCAATTTTTCTCGTTCATGATAAATTTTGTTCACGGCAGGGTGTTTGGTTGAAGGGGAAAAACAATACAACTTCTAGTTTTTGAATACGATCTATTCCATGTGGAAATCTGATGCATCAAATGGCTAATCTTTCCTACTGAAAGTATTTAGTTTTATGCTTGTAAAATTTATTGCAATGGAATTAAAGCGAATAAAACTCACTCTTATTCACCTAGAATGTATAAAACTATGTGGAATTTTTCACTAATTTATTTCGAACAGCCTTGGTCTTTTGTCAGGGGTATCAAAGTATGGATGTGAAACTTTCCCATATGACAAGCTAAGCTTCTTAGAACTCAGCCGCTACGATCTTAGCTTGCAGAAAACTGTAAGGCTACTCACTTATCGGGAAAGCATTTAATGAAGTGGAAGATGGTGTTTCCATTAAGTAAAAAATACAACGCAGTCAAATGCTGGAGACAAATGCATAGTGAGATTCTCTCTTCTACAGTGCTTTTTTTCGTATCGTATAGTCAAGTTAAACAACCTTGTAAATTGGTAAGTACTAAGTAAATAACCGTTGCTTCCTATGCATTATATAGTGATTTCAAGAACGGTCCTTCAACTCAAAGTTTTCTGGTTGTCTAATGAATGAGATCTTAATGAATAGCATTGTTTTCTTTCAGGTTCGGTAAAGCGCAGACATGCATACTTTTCAGGAGGAAATATTTGAGTAAGAATGGATTTTGAAGGTTGAAGGACCACAGAAAACTACGGTAAAAAAGACGGGAAATGATAAAAACTGACTACACATTAAAAATCCATTTTCAGTTTCAAGTGAAAGAACATATTTTATAAAATTGTAGTAAGATAGAGTGCGTAAACCTTTTCCGTACATTAATCCCCTCTCACAAGTGCAAGAGCCACTATTTTGGACCTTATAGTCCACTTACAACATTAGGTCACAACATCAGAAGGGTTGAATATTAATCCCCGCTGGAGGCTCAGTCTTTCGAAGTAAACGCGCTATATAACTTTCAAAAGTATCACTTTGTTGTGGGAAACACACATCATGCCATTCACAATTAAAAGACCTCTTGAACTATCTAGGTTTTCTCATCAAGCAAGAGTGCTTTGTCCAATGTGAATGAAAACTAAACTAAATGGTTTGAACCTGGGAGAATCGTCCAGTTAGACGATCAACTTCCACAAACATGTAGTGAATGAAAACTGTTACTTTAATCGTATTTTTCCCTAGGAATAATTTTACCCTTGGAATAAGTTATGTTATCAACTGCGGCTTTCTTGATCTCCAAGATAAGCAAACAAAATATTCAGAGGGGGATCTAACTCCAGTGAATAACTTTCAGTACAACAAAACTACCATTTTTCATAGGATGTGCAAAGTGATCTGGACCAGAAGAAACCGCAAGGAGAACCTGGAGTTATCAGGAGAACTGGAGCCAAAGGCAGGACGGGGAAGATAGGGCAAAAAGGGAACAAGGTAATTGTGGAGAAAAAAGCAATGAAATCTTTGAGTTTAATATATTCCTTATTTTTTCCCCCTTCACGTTTCTGAGGTATGTCAACAAATGAGAAACGTTTATCATTGAAATAAACATTGGTCAGCGCTAACCAATGTCGCATTCGTCACCTTCACAAGTTTTCTCTTCAAAGTTTGGACTAATTTTCCCCAGTAGTTGGCTATATTCTGTACGATCACTTTTGTCATTTATTAAAAGAAGTTTCTGACAAGTGAACAAAAACACTAGGAATGGTGATATTGTAATTAGAAACCCGATCTAGCCATTTCTGGCATATACTTAATGCTGAACACGAACTTAGTTCATGTGGGAGCTTGGTAAATATCAGACGACTAGTCGACGTTCGTCAAGCTCGCTATCTCAGAAAAAGGATTTCTCAGCGCTAGGCGGGAATCGAACCCGCAACCTCCTGATGTCCGTTGAGACGCACTAACCATTAAGCTACCACGACTCAGATGGTGAGCTAGGGGTGCAGGTTCGTCATATGTACTGCCTAAGCGGAAGTCACGACATAAGTAATATCGCTTCGGCAGTACATATGACGAACCTGCACCCTAGCTCACCATCTGAGTTGTGGTATCTCAGTGGTTAGAGCGTCTCATCGGTCACCAGAAGGTTGCGAGTTCAATTCCTTTCTAGGGCTCAGAAATCGTTTTTCTTAGAGAATGAACTTGACGAACGTCCTCTAGCCGTCTGGCATTTATGACATGTTGCCAGATATAAGCAAAACCAAACCCACTGTCTCGTTGAACAGGAAACATCAGTCATCAGCCTAGTTTTCGAAAAATTTATCACATATGTTATGTTATCAAACGCTTACGCACATCTAGTTGGGCTATTATATGAGACGATTAATCTATCACGCGTTTGTGAACGCAGATTAATCTGCTTTCTATATGAATGTATTTGGTTCCTCAGGATATTTCTTTCGTTAACTATTTTTCTTTCGAGAAGTGCAAACCCTTCTTTTTAAAATTGGCTTCTTAAAGAACTACAAAAAACAACGATCTACCGAGAATCATTCTAAAATGTCTGCAAATAGCTTGTGAGAATCTTGAAATCAATCAAATTTGAATGGAAGGGGAGATCCAATTTCAATATTGATTTGATTGCTTTTCAGTCGCAAAATATTGCGAAGAATATTATCAAGTGTGAGAACTATCGTAAAATTAATCATTACAAATTCCAAACCATTGTTTCGGGCCAACTTGCTTTTATTTTATCTTCAATCTTAGACGACTATGACAGAAGCTACAAAGAGGGCTCAATACCAAACAGATAGAGCAAATAGTATGATGTAGTGACTTTTTGAGGTAAGTGACATAATACTATTTGCTCTATCTGTTTGGTATTGAGCCCTCTTTGTATTTCGTAAACCAAAACGTTCACGTATATATATATAAATGCTATAAATAGAATTATTATTTACGATTCATTTAAACTTAAACAATAATTATTCTTTTAAACTTAAATGAATAAAATTACTATAGTTTTAATTCAGTCGTTCGTCTAAGATACAACAAATATATCAATAAAACATCCAAATAAAATTTTGAGGAAAATCTGTCAGAATTATTGCTTACTACCAACAAGTCCCATGGTACAATATGTAGTAATAACTCAAATGCAGTATTAAATCTACGAAGTTTGTAAATTTTGTGCCAAAAATACAGTAGTTAATATTCTTTTTACCTCTGGACGGATTGTTAAGTTTGTAACATGCTTGATACGAACCATAGTTCTTTAAAAAGTCAGTCTTGGATATCTTTCTGAATCATATTGATCTTATACTTACAGAAGAGTGGCCATGGGATAACATCAGCAATCTTTGCTCTTTCATATTTGTAATCGGGTCCAGTCAAAGCCATATATAAGTTTAGCACTCCTGACACGATTAACTAAAGAGTTTTCTCCAATTGTCGTCTTGACCTCTAAGACCTGACCTTTCAGAAAAGAGTACTTGTAGCCAAACTTAAGTGTAAATATTCCCCTTATCCCCAGTCGTGCCGCGCTTGTCCAACAGTCGGTTGCTTAAAACATTATCTAAATACGTCGACGTAGCTCTATATTAAACCCGGCAAATGTGGAGACTAGACTGTATCGATTTGTTATTTTACGTCCTGGCAACTTTCCACATTTTCAAGTCGCTTTTAATAATTTCAGGTCCGTACAAAAACTCTATTTGGTTCAATTTTGTAGAAATATTTGTTTTGCAAAATTTTGAGGTGTAAATTTCTTTCAACTTGATGGCCTATAAATGACGAGGGCGATGAAGTTGAATTTCCTCTACCAAATTGTTTTGAGCTTGCAAGAATTTTTATTGCAAGATGACGTACATGGCGAGTGGAACAACAGATGGACAGTCAGCCGATTCCTTCTGTAGCAATTTTACCAGAAAAACTGTGAACAAAAAGGACAGAAAGCACTACAGTTGTAGAAACAAATTTTGTGACGGCAACACCGAGGCGTCGAAATCGTAAATTTAGAGAATTTTCCACAACACTGGAGAAGAGATCTGAGCATCTAAATGTTAAACAAAAAATTGTGCATGTGGGAGCTTGGTGTTTTGCAGGCAACATATGAATGTTCGTGACTTCCGCAAAGGGACAAGACAGGATGAACTTGCTCCAAAGCTCACCAAATGAGTCTTGGTAGCTCAATGGTGAAGCGTCTCACCGGTCATCAATTTTGGTTAAAAGATATTTTCTGTTAAGTCCACCTTCAGCTGGATTTGCGGAGTTCGAACTGAAGTTAGCTATTTTTTAGTTGGTCACATCTAATTGTCTGAAATATGATAGCTAGTCTTGTATTCATTTCAAGGTCATACCAGTCTTCCGGGGCTGTCAAAGGGGAACAGCATTGCTGAAAATTATTACGATTTTGGCAGCCGTATAACGCTTAAAAACGCATGCTTTACTATCAGTAACAACAAAAGGTAAATATTATGAGATTGCAATGTAGTTCTGTCAATTTTTTTTTCTCCGATACTAAACATAGATAATTTTCCATCTGTTTAACCCTCCTGCTTTCACTCCTGCCCTTAAGTGGGCAAGGTGCGTATAACATTTTAATTTATCAATGAATGTTCAAATTATATTTGCGTCTTGACAAAGCGTCTGTGTTCATTTTGGCGGCGATGAATGCTATTGTTGATTAATGCTTGATGTGACACGAAAGGTACTGGTATTGCGTGTGTCCGCCAACACCATCTTTTTACTGGGGAAATTTAAACAGTCGCTGCTGCCGTCGAAGTGCGTGATTTCACCTCTTCCTAAACTGTTAATTGCATCCTGGTGTTGCATTGTTCAACGTAAGGGGAAAGCGATTTCGGACCGGAGCTGACTAAGATATGTCGTGGAAACATTGTTGCCTGTTGCTATTGGGATTCGCTTCTATCAGCCATTCGCAGAGTGAGTTTACTTATGATTTCTTACAAGGGATTGAAACACTCCTAAGCACTCATAAATTTCGTGAGAAATGTTCTGCTTTAATGGAAAGTTAATCGTTAAAACCAGATCATGTGTTGGTTCATAATTAGTGAAATTGAATGTTTGATGCATTGTGTTGTTAAATAATTGATTGAATAAATAATATGTTTGCTCAAAATCTCTTCTAAACACAAGAATTACCTCAGTATAAACCAAAATGGTTCCTAAACCGTTGGTTCCGCGTTTGTGCGCAAAAAGTTCCGAATTGGCTTGTTGAGGTGAAAATCTGTTGTTGAATCGAAAGAGCGGTCCATTGACGGTCTTGTCGTGAGAGGACATCTGCCTGCTGTTTTCTCACACTAAACCTTTTGATCAACTGGGTGGTTACTTGGACGGTACAAAAAGCTTATAATTCTCACCCTAGTGGCTAAGCTAACTAACTGATTGGAATATAGTATTGCAAATTCTAAACGTTGAATTCTCGGTTAGTTTAAATTGCGATCGTAAAATTGATGATGATGATAACGCTGATTTTTGTTTGCAAATACTGTTGTGTTGAGAAAGAGAAACGAAACAATCCGTAGTATCATCAAAAGTTTATGAGCTGTAGAACTATTGCTCAGTGAAAATTCTTTTACTCTAATGCAAACCGTGGAAAACTGAAAGACAGAAGTTAAACCCGTAATAATCCTAATATTGTGCAATGGATTATAGACAGTAAATAAATGATAGATAATAAATTTTACAAATAATTTACAAACTAGAAATGCGAAAGGAGTTGTCTTTTACACATAAGTCACTTGATAAGATGGACCTACAAAAGAGAAACAAGCGTTAAGCACTCCTCGTCAATAGTACGATTTAAGTACATATAAGGAAAATGACGAAGTGTTTTTAAATAAGAACAGTAAAGCGGTTCTGAAGAAACTACAAATGATGGAGGTAACATGTGGGGGCTGTTGAATGATTTTATTCTCTGTAGTTTTAATGAACCATCAGGTCATGAATACTTATCTAGTAATTTACCCTGACAATCGGGAACCTAGCTCGGACTCTCAGAAGACTGCCTGAGCCTCAGAGAGGAATTAAACTGATAAACAAGTGTTACCTAAATCCTGTCTAACAACGTGATGAACATCATATCGATATGCGACATATGTCGAGTGTTTTTGTATGATCGCGGAGGGTTATCTAAGGCTAAGCTACGTGTCGGCACGGTGTGAATTTTGAGTCCCGTATGAGAATCGAAATAATTACCTTGCCTCGTCTATACTGAGATTATAAACCTGCCTTTCGGGTAGCTAATCTGTAAATAACACTGATTTGTCATTAAATTTGCTATATGTGATGATAATGTTTGAGATTCTAAGCTTTCGCAACAAGTAATAGTTTTATTCGCTGTGTATGTATAGTAGCTTCATCATACAAAGTATACTCTTAATCCGTAAAGCCATAAAGTTTCTCCCCCAAAGAAAAAAAACAGGTTTTGACGATAGCTAGCCTGGCCAAAGTTTACCAAGTTGCTTTTGCAGTTAGTTTGTCTCTTCAAGGGGCTTCGTCCTTCGTTTTTTACAGTTCAGGTACGCTACTATCGATGACTTGTCGTCAATCAATGTAATCTTATACCATCGTTGCAACAATAGACAATTGTATTGTAGTAGAGTACATTTAACAAACATTGAGGCATTTACACTCAGTGAATAACGTTCAAGTGAACATTTTCGACGGAGGAAATTTTTGAGTATGAGGATATTGTAATTTTAAGATCCAAGTGGGACCCGTTGCGAAAAATGCAACATCAGGTCTTCCGGCTGGGACGCGACCTCTAGAATCTGGTGCGATACTCTAACCACTGAGCCACAGAGACCGTTGCCGTGAGCATGGTCACGCGTTCTGTATTTATTGTGGATAATGCTGATGAAAAGAATTGGGTATATTTAGCAAACATTGAGGCATTTACGCTCGGTGAATAAAGTTCAAGTGAACATTTTCGATGAAGGAAATTTTCGAGTGTGAGAGTATTATAATTTTAAGACCCTGCTGGGACCCAAATACAACATCACTAGATTCGCGAGGTCTCGGGTTCGATCCTCAGTCGGATGACCCGATGTTGAACTTTTCGCAAAAGGTCCCAGTTGGGTCGTAACATTTTAATATCTTCACACTCGAAAACTTCCTTGATCGAAAATGTTCACTTAAATGTTATTCATCGAGTGTAAATACCACAAGATCTGATCGAAGACATACTCAGAGAAGAACCACATACACAAAATAAGATCAAAAACTCTCTTCGCAAATGCCACAATATTCGTTGAATATACGCAATTCTCTTCATCGGCATTACCCACAATAGATACAGAACTCGTGACCGTGCTCTCGGCAAAGGTCAGCGTTGCTCGGTGGTTAGCGCATCGCACCAGATTTGCAAGGTCGCGGGTTCGATTCCCAGACGGAAGACCCGATGTTGCATTCTTCGCAACAGGTCCCCTTAAAGTCCACTTAAAATATACAATATCCTCACACTCGAAAATTTCCTTCATTGAAAATGTTCATTTAACTGTACTGTAGCAGTACGTTTGGTTACTAAGTTAAAAAATTAAGTCGGACATATGTTGTAACTCATTCGTACAGAGTACCTGTGTTCATTCTGTATGAATGTTTAATACGCATTCACTGATGACGTCCTCCTAGTTGTTGGGAACATGACATATCCGTGTAGATAATTTTGCTTTTAGAATAGGCGGAAACTTCTCGTTTAGTTTCCTTGGTTTATTACCAGATAATTATGATTCATGTTTCTACGCCTTGCAACAAGCACTTGCAAAGATAGTAAATAACCAAGGTTCTGTTTGAAAAACCTCGACCTTTCAAAATACGTTTCTAACTAGTAAAACAGCAGGAACCAATTATAGTAATGCTGTGTCTTAAATGTTTTTAAAATTGTTGTCAATAATATGGTTTCAAGGAAGTTGCTACTTGAATTACTTACCTCTTTGTAGAACTGACACTAGCTTGTTGTATAAAGGTACAAGATGACTATCATTATCAATACACTTGAATCAAAAACCACAATTGGCCACTGAAAACGCAAAAAATACCAAATAGGTTGGAGAAAAGATAAAAGCGTACACACAGGACTTTTTCCTGGATTATTCTCCAGCTGTTTATTGAAGAGTATACAAATATTTTTTAATCTCAATTCACGTCTTTTCACATTGGACGTCTTTTTACAAATCTACGCCCATGAAAACTAACAAATTTATCCATGTGATGCTTGAAATTGGAACGAGTAATTCCATTCGATTGAAGTCCTCGAATAAAAAAGTAAAAATATGCAAATCGAACCATTCTTTGTGCAATCATTCTACCATCCATGAGAGATTATACGATTAACAAATACGAAATTAACGCAAAAATGTTTTCTTACCAAGATATAGACCCTTTAAGTTTCGGTAACCACTGAGTATTTTGATTAAATAGAATACAAGGAAACTCCGTAAATAGCAATCATTTTTAATTCTCTAATTTAAAAATTAAAAATGATTTCTATTTACGGAGTTTCCATTGTATTGTATAGGCCCTTTATTGTAAGCTATCCGCAGAATATCTGTTTGACAGTGTTTTGAGGCGTTCCACCCGGAGATATGTTTGCGTTCTGGTAGGAAAATGAACTGTCTGGTTATTCACTTGAAAATTCCAGGATGCCACACGCACGCGTCGATATTTAATTGATATCGAACAGACTTATAAAACATTTACATAAGCTTTACGAATGGAGCTTATCCTAGGCATTTCTCTTATGGCAGCATCGACAAGGCACTTAAGTAAAAATTAGTTCGCTTACTGTACCACTATTGAAATATTTCATATTTTGTAGTGTTGCAATTGTTCGAACTTCGAAATATTAGCTTAATGCTCCTTGAAATCATGTTCAATCATGTAAATAAGAACTGAGGTTTTAAACCCATTAAAAACGATGAACTTGACACACACATTCGAATTTCAGACACATAGTCAAATGAATTTGACTACAACTGTTGCCTTTTCCAAACTACCACGCTTGACTTGGATGATTTTTGTTGCTTCATGTAGCTGTAAACTGTACTTTACTGAAGCGTTTCGGTAACCTATCCTTAAACTTTTATCATATGTTTTAGTCATGAAAATCTTTCTGTTTTTCAATTTTAAGAGAAATTGTAGCATAGAAATCTTTGTACAAAATTTCGGAATTCGAAAAAAGATTACTTTACAAAATTTTATTATATTTCAAAACAGTTGCAGATTGTCCAATTGAATTAATATATGAAATAAAAAAGATAGGTCATCTGGTTGAACCACGTGTGGCAGGTGTTTTTATGCATTTTTTAAAAATATTAGAAGTCGTTACCTCGTTACATTGGTAACACAAAGCTCGAAAAGCTTAAAAAATGTCATACGATTTTTGAAGATTATTAAACTAAAAAACGTTTAGTTATTGAAGCCGATACGCCATAATACCGCACTTGTGTCAATAGCGTTTCCTACTGACCGAAGCTATAGGGAATTTCCTTAAGACGTCTGTCTTCATGCTTCGACAATAGTTAATAAGTAACATCCTTTGTTTGACAACACAAAAAGAACATAAAAGCTTCAATAAATAATGTTGTCCAAAAAATGGACCGACGCGGCAGATTTCTCGGCTTGTAAAGATATCTGATTAGAACGTCATTCCCCATTCTAGTGTTCTAAACAAGGACGAGTTTTTATTACTTTCAGCAGAGGTCAAAAGTTCAATATATTTAACCGGGATAAACTTAATTATTTGTAGGTTCTGTCAAACGAGGGACACATTGGTAGGAAGTTAATTTCCGTCCGGATAAACATGGCATCTTCAGTCGTCTTGGCGTACGCGGGACTCCACAGATGAACTGAACCCGTGACCCGTTCCTCCATACACTTCTACTATTTCTTAAGTTCATTCATCTACTAGCCAATATTGAGCAAAAATGCAGTCATGTTCTCGCTTGATAGGTTCCACCGTATTATGATTACATTTTCCACATGTCCCTATTGAGCTATAACCTGAGGGGCCAGTTGACTTGCAGCAAACAAAACATTTTCTTCTGGATTTACAGTTTGTGAAAACCTTGGGGTATTAGAAATGCTTCCGTGTTTTGAATGCTTGATATTAATATTATGAACCTGAGTTCTTCAAGTTGTAGTAGATGATACACGAACGTTTGTAACACTAAAACCTTCAAAAATGTTTAATATGAGTATATGCTGGTTATAGCCATTAAATACTTTGCTGCCCATCTGAGCGTTCGAGAATAATCTACATCAATATCACGTAGGAATCATTATGTGCCATGGAGAGTAAAACGCATGAAGAAAGTTTGTAGAAAACATTTAATAGACTAACGTTTCGTTGCGGATCTTACAACTTTTTTAGAGTAATGACTCGTATATGTTTACAAGATATTGACTTAAATGCGTAGATCATTCACAAAAATAGATGTGACTGACAAGCGGGAAGTAATTGCTTCGTACAATAGATGGATATCATATATTATATTTCCAGTGAATTAATCAATTTTTGAAACCGGACAACCGATGTCGGTGATATCTGCCGACTGTGCATAAATCTTTATATCTGCCGAAAAATGGGGGAGGGGAATGTATAAGTTTGCCTCACCATTTTCATGAATAAGGAGCAATTGCTGCCCTCTCTTGCTACAACAACCTTTAAGTATTATCTTAGCAGATAGCCGTGTATTGAAGCTGCTTGTTCTGACCACAGAGGTGGTTCTAGCGTTAGATTGTTTGGGCGGCCAAAAACCTAACATACCCTCCTTCATAAAGAAAATGTCGTTTGGCAGCACCCCCAGAATATCTTTGTTGCTGATATTACTATTTTCGAGACCTGAAAAATAAGTAAATACCTTATGATCCATGGCTCCTTGTGCATACGGTCATCTTATGTCATGCTGTTTCATATATATAACCTACGATTTTAGCTCAACAGTTGAATAAACTGATAAAGGCGTCGTAGTTGTACTTCATTGCTGAAAACAGTCAATGGTAGAACAACAGCATGTTGAACAGGTGTGTTAAAAGTGCCGATCACCTACATTTATTTCGATATGAACATAAGAAGACGCTTGAAATAATGGAGCGTGCCTTTAACAGTTATTTCCTATCCATTTTCATTCTTGAGTTATACAGTCTTCATACATGCAAACAAGGTACGTGATGACGTCATATCAGCAACAACATAATCGTCTTAAATCTAAAATTTGGTATTTCCTCAAACTTATCCACATCAACCACTCAAGCCACTGGGTGCGGCACACAGAATTACAAGACATAGTTTGGATTAATATTAATATAGAGTGAAAAACATTGTTGCAAATGTAACAGATGCGGAACTCGAACTCTTAGCTGGTAAAACGAAATACCATCCTTTCGGTGATGTGTTGGAAAAATTAAGAGTGCCTGTCAGTAAAAAGCGAACATCAGCTAGCAAGAGTCAAAACTTCGAGTTTGTTCATGTTATAGCCTTAGACAGGCCTCAACGTAAACTAAACCACTGTATAGTTTGTTTGGCTAAACACGAATTCATTTAGGAGAAAATTGACAAGAAATGTTTTCGTTCAGTGTCGGCCTTACGAGGCTTTCTGGGGACACACCATGTGGTCAATGAAAAGATAGTAAGTTACACATAACTGAGCAACGTCTCAAGAATTGTTTGGCTATGTTTTAGCTATTCTAGTGGACAATTGCGATTTCGCTATATTCATTGCCGCAGCATAAATTTTACTATAATATAAAAAGTAAATATAACAACGAATTCCGTGTGCAACGCGAATTTCTTGAAAGAAAATAAGGTACAGTGAATTTTAAATGATATATTATTGGGATCATTTTAAATACCCTTTGTGAAATAATTTTGCGCAATGCTCCTAGCTTGCAAATTTGAAGAAAATTCACCTGTCGGCGAAATCAATTAATTTACGTAATGCTTCTTGGTCTTCTTGAAATAACAAAAGTTCATTAAAACAATAACTAGAAAGGTCCAAGAATCGCTCAAAAAAGATTGAACGATTGCAAATACATAAACCTTGCTTCGTGTCTTCAAAAACTGACACCCTCATCAATATTGTAATATTTCGACAGTCGCCGCCACCATGGTTCATGACGGGTTTCTCGGATGATGGGAGATTAACACCCACACAATAGCATTTCAATTATATGCTAAGTAGAAGTAGAATGACAGTTGAGAACACCTTCAGGAGACTAAAATAATGCTGGCGACGATTGCTGAAGAGAATTGGCTTGTCTAGTAACATTGTGCCACAGCTGGTTATAACTTGTGGCATTCTACACAACATCTGTGAGAGAGAGCATAATCTATTCAGAGAAAACTGGCTTTCAAACGTTCAGGAGGACTGTAATATGACTGTTAGGTACAATAATGGAAACAGTCCAGAGCCTCCTTTTCAAAAAAGTTAAAAATACTGCAGAAAATCTAATTGATAAAGAACGGTCACAGTATAAACTTTTGCAGTTTCTAATTATAATGTACCTCTACTGTCAGATAAAAATAAAGTAGGTCAAGTTATGCTACCAACCCTGCAGATCTAGAGGTATATGCTATGAAATAAATGATTTTATATGAAATCGCATCCTGCATTCTGTTCTGGTGTAGTACTATAAATAACAAGAGCAGAAACACTCCCTATTCTGCATACCAGCTTCAAATAAGCCATTATTTTGGTTTATAAATTCCCAGGCTCATTAACTGCATTGTAGAAAAGAAACAAGATGTTACTAAAATTCTCCCCTTACTGAAACTAACAGCAAATCTTAACACAATAACTCATTTTTTTATCATTGAACCAGAAATTTTTATTTGGCTTTATAAACTTGAAGTGAAATTATTGTTGTTAAAAGTATACACAGAAATACATTAAAATATTGTTGGTAAAAATCAAATGTTGTCGACTATACAATCATCATTAGGTATTCTTATCCTGATGATGAATGTATAGTCAAAAACGTTTGATTTTTACCAACATTTTCAACTTATGAAATTGTGTTACAATAATCTACATACTGCCTGTCTATTAAATATATGTTTGGTTAATACAGTAGATACAAATCAATTTAATGAAGAGACAATACTGTACAATGTATCTATATGTAAAACCACTAGTTACTAAGCATCTGCATGAGTGACATCCGGTTATTGTTCTCGGAAGAACTTTGTGACATGTACTGGTGTTTTGCATTATAATGATATTGCCCAGAAATATTATTTTCCTGAACTACTGAAGGTCGTGGAAAAATGAATGTCTCGGGCTATCATACATGGGCTGTGATCGGAACAGAAACTGGGATTTCTATTAAGAGGGAAAATATCGATTAGGTACAACAGAAGTTCGTTTCGGATGTTTGGTACATCAGCTAGGTTCATCCTCTCTACTTACCAAAACCCTGAAATCCACGATTTCGGGATCAATTCTAGTATAGTTCTCCTCAATGTTTCTCCCTTCTTAAAAAAACCCCAAAATCTTTCAAAACGCTCAAACATAAACCCGAGAATCGCAGACCCCACAATGAATAGCAAGCACTTCGAAACTAAAAAAAAGACAGTGTGATTAATTTTCCCATGTCTTCCTGTTTCACAAGCATAATTTATTGATGGACTGACACTTACACATGTGGACTTAAAAGTTTTGATAGTTACTGTTCACTGGTATTTTTGTTAAAAGGACGAAAACACACGGTAAACATACATCTATTCATGTTTTCATAACCACTGGCGAATAAAGAAAGCAAAGGAAACAGGATCGTGTCTTATCCACTGGTAATTTCAAATTTTAGTATGATATTGAAAAATCTTATCACCGACGATCCACCATCTGGAAATTTCCATAGCAACAAGCTGACCAGATAGATTCCTTTAATGTTGACTACATAATTTGTCGAGACTGCAGTTAGCCGACTACAGAGCGTTCGTCAAGCTCGTTCTCTCAGAAAAAACGATTTTTGACCCCTAGACGGGAATCGATACCGCAGCCTTCTAATAACCTGTGAGACGCTCTAACCATTCATCTACCACGACTCAGATGGCGATCTAGGGTGCAGTTCATAATATGTACTGCCTAAGCGGATGTCACGATAAGATAATAATGATGGAATACTTAAATGCTTAACCTGCTCATGAGGGAGCTTGGTAAATATCAGACGACTAGAGGACCATCGTCAAGCTCGTTCTCTCAGAAAAACAGTATCTGACCCTTGACGGGAATCGAACCCCCAACGTTCTGATGACCAGTGAGATGCTCTAACCATTGAGCTACCACGACTCAGATGGTGAGCTAATGTGTAGGTTCGTCATATGTACTGCCTAAGCGGAAGTCACGATATGATAATAATGATGGAATACTTAAATGCTGACCAGAAAGTCTGCTCATGTGGAAGTCGTGGTAGCTCAATGGTTAGAGCGTCTCACCGGTCATCAGAAAGTTGCGGGTTCGATTCTCGTCTAGGGCTCAGAAATCGTTTTGCTGAGAGGACGAGCTTTACGAACGACCTCTAGTCGTCTGATATTTACCAAGCTCCCACATGAGGAGACTTTTTGTTTAGCATTTAAGTACTGCAGTTAACAGCACACATTTCAACTCGGGCGTGGACGAAGAATAAATGGTGACCAATTTTCGAAACGAGCATGGAAGGTGCAAGCTTCTACGAGGGTCCTGGGGAATGCTGCCCCCTGAAAATTTTTGGATTTTAACTTCCTGCAGTCCTCTTTCCTGTGTTTCTGATTCATTCAGACGGGATGAATTTTTGGCTTGTTCCATTCTTCTCGGATGAAGCCTTGCGAATCGGCGGATTATTTCAAAATTTATTAAAAAATATGTTTATTATGAAAAATCGGACCGATTTCCATAAAACAGTGGAAACCGGTACGCATCCATGCCTGGTAACCTTTGCTCTTCCATCTGGGTCCTTTTTTAGAGCATCTCATTAGTGATCAGAACGTTACGGGCTAGATTTCCGTCAGGGGAACAAATAACTTTTCTGAGTAAACAAGGTTGAGGATCATAAGCAATTTCGATCTATATATACCAAGCTACTACATATCGCACAACCTCGGCCATCGTAGATAATTTAATGTGGACTACATAACTTGTTGAGACTGTAGTTAGCAGTACGCATGTCAACTACGAACCAGTACAAATAGTAACCTTCACTCTTCCATCTGCAGTCCTTGTATCTCAATGGTTAGAGCATCTCACCGGCGAACACAAGGTTACGGGTTCGATTCCCGTCAGGGGCTCAGATAACTTTTCTGAGTTAACAAACTGTGGGGGATGCGCAGTTTTGATCTACATACACTCAGCTATCACATGCTGCACAACATCGGCCAATATAGATAACAGATTTCTTTGTTTTTCCGTTAGTTGTCTCTACCTTGAGAAAAAGGACTCCAATTTTTGCTTTGCTAACACCATACACTTTCTTGCTTGACCCCGCAGTCCAGTTATTATATAGGTCAATGGTATAAACGAAGTTTTATAAAGATAGAACTTTACGAAAGAAATCGAAGACTGTGTCACGGCGATACATGCGTCCAGTAGGTGTGCCGATAAGCGCACGCGTAAATATCGGGATTGCGATCCAAAAAAGTTCTGTTAACACGGTATACATGTATTTCGATTGCGATCGCAATCAACCTCTCGATCTGGATTGAATCGATCGCGGTTGACATCTGAATCGTGAGTTTATTTAGCAAAAATTATCGGGATTACGATCGCGATCGCCCCCGATCCGGAGCGCAATCCCGATAATTTTGCGCCGTGTAAACGGGGTATTTGTCTAACAAATGTCGAGAAAACGAACTACTTTATGGAAATTCCAGCTCGAAATAAGTACGTCTGAACATTGTCCATAATGTTTTTGCCTTCTTTATACACCTTTCTATACTGTCTTGAATCAGTCTGAGACTATAGTAACACCAATGAATGGGTTATGTATTTGACGTACGATTTCCATTTCACTTCACACAACGGGCCAACAATGCCCCGTTCTTTAGTATTCAATGATATTTTTTTTGCATTCATCTTTCGTTTTGACCAATTTCCACATGATGAGCAAATACCTGAAAGATCAAGCTATAGGCCATTTGTGAATCTCAAGTCAACTGTGGTTCTGTCTTAGTTGTTGTTGTTTAAAGAAATGGTTTGTAGTATGCATACCTGTGCCAACTTGCAGGAAAATCTCAGTTTCCTTCAATTATCTGTGATTCTCTTTTACCCCCATTTTCGAACTTCGACCAGTTTCCTTTGCCCTGTTCGTGGTTTGATGTCGCTTTAGGGACCCTAGTGCTACTGCATTTAGTCCAACCAACTCCAAGTTTTGGTCGATGTAAACGGCATATTGTTCACCTACAAATGTCCTCTGGAATGCTAAAAACGGCTGATCGGCTCAAAATTAAATTGAGTTCGCTGTCGATTCTAGTAAAATGGTAGGTCGCTTTGTGGACGCTGATTTCGTTGTCGCATAGTTCTCACGGAATAACTGCTGTACTTTGTTTTTTGTCTCTTCTATCAAGGCCACAGCTTCCAACAACAAGTGATTTAAACGCGCAGCAAATCTTTATCACTCGGCAGATATAATCGAAACTCAAATGCACTATGAGCATCTGCATGAAAGGCGCTTCGACTTTAAACGAACAAATTCGAAGAGTGAATGAAATCGATATGTACTGTCTGTAATAGAACCAAGTTTTCGCAGACAGGTTTTTACCACGGGTTTTAAGGATCTAATATGAAGAAACAAATGTTAATGATGCCAGTTTGAATTGTTTCAAATGGACATCAACAACGAATTAATCAAAATAATAGCCAAGGTACAATTGGCAGTGACTGTTGAAATATTACAATATTGATAAGGGTGTCAGTTTTTGAAGACACAAAGTAAAGGTTAAGTCTGTTCAATCTTTCTTGAGTGATTCTTGGACCTTTCTACAGGGGCGGATCTAGCATATTCTGTGACTATTTTTTATGTATTAATTTCTAGAACCTCTGAAATGCTATCTCCAGCGTTTTGACGGGAGTTTTAACAAAAATAAAGCTCGTTAACAATGGCAAACCATAATTTTGTGGTCTGTTTTATCATTCAGATTGTGTATGATTATCCTGCTCAAATAAAGGTGTTGTCACGCATTCGTCCGTCAATATCAGTTTGGGCAGCAAGAAATATTTTATCGAAGTATGATTGTTGCTGTTATGACATATGGTGGTATAGTCACTCTTGATCTCATAAACACTTTCAGAGAAAATTTTGACAATCTTGAAAATCATGCACTCAGGATTATACTACGTGGAACAAAACGGCAAGAAGCTTCTGACTTAAAGTTACCAACATTGGAAATATGTGAAGAACTTGAATGCTCTGATTCTTGTTTTTAAGTCTATAAAGGGTTTGATATCGAAGAATAAAGATTAAAGCCCAGCTTAAAACTTTAAAGTGTAACGCCATAATAAATATATAATAAAAAACACAACTTCAAAAGATTTAAGATAACTTTACTAACGTTTCGTTGCCATCGTGCAACATCTTCAGAGTATTATATTATAGTTGTTAAGATCTATTTATGTATACAGGTCAAATTTACAACCAGCGGAACAATAATTAGCAGTTAACCAATAGTAAAAAGGGGATAATGTGAAAGATGGCTAACCGACCGGAAGAAGGAAAATTAAAATAGAGAAAGAGGAATCGAAGAAATGTTTTCGTTGAGGTTAGGTTTAAGTTGAGAATGAAGTAAACTCTCTCGAATAAGTAGTTCGAGGTTAGAAGAGGAGCGACCGGAAGAAACTATGGAAAAGTCGTCCGGAGAAATAGCGTGTGAAGTTCTGTAAGAATGCGCCAGGATAGCAGAAAGCGAAGAGGTTGCCAATTTCTTCCCCGTCAAAGGCGAAACTCCCATGTGTTCTATTTTATTTTTTCTTTGTATTTTATTTTATATGAGATTTTTGTTATACATTAACAATAATCTTTTATGTTACAAGATCCTAATTGATAACAATGCCTTGGCACTGAGTAGGTTTTTAATCTTCTATAAATAAAGATGATTATTATTATTACCATGCTTTCAAAAGTTACGAAAACCAAATTTTATGTTTAAAATACTTAATTTTGCCATTTCAAACATTAAAATACTTACTACAGAATTTTCCACTGGGAATGTATATAAAACGACAGATTTGAGTAAACTGTTTCCACCCCATTCAAAAGATTTGTTTTCCTAAAAAGGAACTGATGCACAAAAGAACTTGTGCATGGCATCTTTGCTTTGAGGTTGATGTCTTGAAATTGATAACTGCATGTTCACCAATGTCAGTTGCATTGTTGGTAAGTCTCAAACAAACATCCACAAGTCCAACTCATAAAGACCAAATTCCTTAACTCTGCAGTAGAAAGGAGTCTTAGGGTGGATTCAATTGACCTCATTCTTTATGGGATAAGATTAATTGGAATAAAGCAGAATACATTTAATTAAACCACCATTATAATTCCAGACTATTGAGAATACTATAGCTGTTCTGGAATATTCCAGAATATAATTTTATTCTTGAATTGAATCAATGGAATGTACCTTTAGAAGCTACTCACGCTTGCCCAAGGTGTGACTTCAGACAGTAGATGCAAGGAGTTTTCCTGTTTCTCGTTATTGAGCTCCAGTTAACCGGTGCTATGCCACTAACCATTTAACTAAGATTAACCTGTTGACAACCAGGGCTCTTCCCTTTGACCAGTAAACGTGTCCGGCATTAACCTGAGAATAACAATGTTCGTATACCCTTACCCTAAATGGGTTAAGTTACAATAAAGTGTTATATTAAAGTAATGAAGAAGTGAATAAGCTAACCAAAATAAAAAAGAAAATCAAAACGATATTTACATCCACCTTTCAATTTACTTTCAACCAGTAATCTTAAAAGTCCCCTTCACAATGTGGTCATCCAAAACATTGTCTCGGTTCTGTCAAGCATTTCGTACAAAAAAATCAGAAAATGTTCATGTGGTTCATAGTCCACCAATATGGAAGTGCTGGCATATCAGGTAGCAGAATAAAAGCATTAAAATAGCCCAATGTAGCTTTGACCAAGGCACTACAAGAAGCTGATCAACTGTTGTCAGACAAGCAGATATTTGAATTTCACATCACAACTATGTAGATTAGAGTGATGATTATGGTGAACATTTTACCAAAGGGAGATGAGAAGGAGATATACATAGAGAATAAATGGTATAAATTGAATGGCACCAAATGATAAGATAGAAATGCAATAACAATAATACCAAAGGCTAAGTACATGCATAGAATTGCTATTATTTTTAAATAATTACAAATTTACATATTTACATTTTTGGCTCGTCATATCACCGACCTCTGAGAGGAAACTGATTACGTCCACCAAGAATAATTGCCTGAAACAGAGACTTCATAATTTCATGATTTTTATTTATCTATGCCTGTATTAACTGATCCAGTTGCCGGTTGAATGTAACTGTCTGCCTGATCATATTCTCAGACAAGCAGACGTTAAACTAGATCAAAGAGCCTTTATAGACTTCCACCATGTAATACAAAATGGGCTCAGTTTAGAAGGAATTATCATCTTATGAAGGAATATAATAAGTTGCCTGTAAATGTTAGGAAATCATCATCATTTTTAGAATTTAGGCAATTTTTTAATACTTTTTAATACTTCTAAATTTGTATGATGTATCCAGTTAGATTTGTCTAACTTGCAATATATTACATGAGGACCCCTTAAGAAGCACCTTAGGGTGATAGAGACTTCTTCTCTAAATATATTATTTATTATTATTATAATGATGATGATTATTATTATTATGATTATATATTTCTCATGAAATTCGCCATAGCTATGACAGAATAGTTATAAGTTTCACGCTTTCCCTACAAATGAGCATGTAATTTCCTGCTCGCAGTCGTCCATGTCGTTAGAGGCGATTTCACGAGCTTATCGACTTTATTGGAAGTTTTTCCGTACTCCATTCGTAAAGAAACATAAGGCAGACAAACGCTCCATGACGGTATTTAGAGTAAGTTAAACATTGAAAGTTGAGCAACAATTTTTGCCTAAACTTTCGTCTCTTTCCACCACTTTCCGTTGACTCTGGGAATTTCTAAAGGGCGTCCATCGGCTTCCACATATTTTGGATGAACTGAAACTTTTCATTCGCGGGTTATTTTCCAATCTCACGGTAGATCAGACCAATATGGAGGGGAGAACAATCTTCTTGTCAAAAATCGGTTGGCCACTTGGTACGTTCCGTGTAATTTCTAGATTTTACGCTCAGTGAATCAAATTGCTTTGCAATTCAAATCGACTACTCGTTAGTCTACTCTTCAGATAAACGAGTTTCGGGGGGGAGTATTTATATTTTCTTGACCAGCTTCTGACTAGCTTCCAATAATTGAACTTCCAACCTTTAGCCAATGGTAGGTAACTTTGACCAGCTTCCAACAAGTGGCTTAGGGTCTCCGGCCAATAGAAACGACTTTTGACTAGCTTCCAATGCGCGGTTCTGGAGGCTTTTGACTAGCTAGCTTCCACGCGAGGTTGACTAGCTTCCACCACTGATCTGAAAAATAAGACAGATCAGCTTCCACGCCAAATTGGCTAGATCGCACGTAAGGTTGAGCCACTTTCACGCAGTTGGAATGGATCGATCACGAAACGACAACCTTTTGCATGCAAACGTAGATTTGCGCGAATTGAGGTATCTGTTTTACCATGGCAGGGGTATTTACTTCAAGTTTTGAATGGAAGTCTTAAAGATCGAATTGCCTACGTCCGAAACTAAAATAAAAACAAAACGAACAAAACGCTGGTGATGGGGAAAATTTGATTAGCTTCTAGAAGCTAGATGAGTTATTGTTGGAATGAACTTTTGAGATCAAAGTTTGATAACAAATATTTTCAAGAAGGTCAATTGGGCATTACGTAAATTGATTGATCTCGTCAACAGGTGAATTTTCTTCAAATTTGCAAGCCAGGAACATCGTGCAAAATTATTTCCCAAAGAATAATTTAAATGATCTTAATGATATATCATTTGAAATTCACAGCACCTTATTTGTTAGCGATAATTTCGCGTCGCATACGGAATAATTCGTTGTTTTATTTACTCTAATTTTATTATAATAAAATTTATGCTGCGGCAATGAATATAGCAAAATGTCAAAATGTCCTCGAAGAATCGCTGAAAGGTAGCCAAACAATTCTTGAGACAATGCTCAGTTATGTGTAACTTGCTGTCTCTTCATCGACCACATGTTAGGTTCCTAGTAAGCCGCCAAAGTTAAACCAAAATTATGGCTCTTATGAGATTGAGAGTAAAAAAGATATTTCTTGTCAATTTTCAAGTGAACGAATTTGTATTTAACCAAACAAAGTATACTGTGGTTTAGTTTATTCTAGGGTCTATCTAAGGCTATAATATGAAGGAAATCACTTTGGCGAATTTTGCCCCGAATTCTCTTTTTTTATTGGTTCTCTCGCTTGTCCTTTGGTTCTTAGTGTCCGATATACCAGACATTATGCATTAAATGGTTAAGTCCTCAAAGGAACTGTATGTGATAGTACAAGTGAAAAAGGAGTAGAACATCAACTGACAAAAGTAAACAAAGTCTTAACCCGTAGCAACGTATTTCTGAAGACGTTTTGGACGGTGTGCCCTTCTTCAGGTAATATAGAAAGTAATGAAAGGAAACCCGGCGATTTTCTTCTCGCAAAGAAACTTTACAAAAATCGCAAAACTTCTCTTTTCGATTCCTATTAAAGATAATATCGACTGTATTAGTTAACGCTAACTTAATCCAGTGCGTCATTTGAAAGAAATGCTCCCTCTTGTACATTAAAGAGAGGAAACGTGAATTAGCCGATCAATTCCATAATGAACTAAGTTAAGTTACAAAAAATTCACCAGTGGAAATCCTGTTGTCGACCATTTTAAACCGAGAGGATCATTCATTGGATGACATATCCATTACAATCATTAGTACATATTTTAATGTTAGTGAAAGGAAACATTTCGAGCGTAAGTATATTTACTGTTTCAACACGTTAGAGACACACCGAATGAATGGCGAATTTCAAGTTATTCAATTTACCCGCGCACAGTAACAAACATTTTTATTTCGTCATCCCAACGTCTTCGTTTCCTTCCCTAATAACAGAAAGACATTTCGGTAGCCTTTAACCTCCATTATAGCATCCAGATTTTTACTCCACACAATTAGCAAGCATATATACCGCGCGACTTGCTATCAATTTCTCTCCAACCTGAAGGGCACACTGTCTATAATTTTGCATGGAAATACGTAAGTACAGTTTAAGTATATTTTTTTTTGGCATTTAAAGAGTTGTCTTTCGTTTTATAGTTTACTGATTATCTACAGTTCTTTTGAGAACTTAGCGGCCTCTCATTTATAAATTTGTAAGTGCATCTGACTGGAGCCATGGCAACTGGAAGACAACAAGGATCTGCAGAAATCAACCATGATCCGTGAGATCTGCTGACAGAAGATGTCGAATTCGAAAGAAAATGCATTATTACAGAGCTCGCCAACAAAACGAGATCATTGCACTGCTTTTTCGTCATCTCTTTTCTATCGCATATCGTCAGGAAACTGCTAACGATCAGCTTTACCTAATCATCCAAGCGATCTGGGTCATAAACAAACCGCACCCTTCGGTAACGTCAGTGCATTGCGACATGTGATGGACCCAAATGTTAAGATTATAATAGAATAATCATAATATTAAAAGTTAGGACACATCTGGATTCATGCGACCAGCACTCTTAAAAGCATAACATGGCTCATAACAATCCTACTGGATTAACACTCCGTCAGCACAATTTCATGAAAAAAAAATCAGCAGGATAGAATAGAACAAATTTAGTAACACTGACAGTCCTCGAGTAAGCCAAGATGGTTTTCACAAAATGCTAAACTTGGCACGAATTTATATCTGATTCGGTCTTAAACCAATTATAATAAAATGAACAGTAGGCCTTACAAAACAAACACCACGTTAGCACGCCGTGGAAAATGAAAATAGTTCACAAAAGTGTCTCTGATCAAACAACGCATGATAGTCGATGCTAATTCATGGTAGCTAAAACTCTCATTCCAATTTGATTACCAAATATCATCGACTATTATCAACTATCGCGGACAGTTGCCCACTTTGAGAATGTTCAAATTTTCCATGATAGTCGATCATAGTTTTATCCGTCTGACTACTGACTGATGATAGTTGATGATAGTTGGGCGATAGGGGAAAAATAGGTTTTTCAACTACCATCGAAATTAGTTTTAGTGTATATGTACACAGTTTTGATCACAAACGGGAATTAAAAGCTGATATGCATATCAAAATACCGAATTCTTTTTTTCAAAACAAAGTTAAATAACAAATAAAGGTCATTTGTAGTTCAGAGTTCAACATCTACTGGCCATTACGATACCTCCAAAAATTATTGTTCACAGATTGGTCTGTTATTGGGACCACCTTATCTTCCAGGCTTAAATCAAAATGGTGAATTTCGTAAACTGCGGAGCTATGTGGTGCTCGCAATGGAGAGTAACGACAAATTTTATTCAATACTTTGTAGCATGGTCAGGGTGTTTTTGAGTTATAATAGATTTGAGTCTAGATCAGGTCACACTTTTGAGAGAATAGTCTTCAACTACAGCTAACTCAATTTCACGCGCATTCCGGAGTTTGTCACAGGTGTCTTCGAACTTTCATAACTCAGTAAAAATTTTCAATTTAAAAATATTATTATTAAATTAATAATATTATAATAATATTATAATAATAAAATAATAGTATTATTAAAAATATAGAGTAGAGTAGAGTAGAGTAGAGTAGAGTAGAGTAGAGTAGAGTAGAGTAGAGTAGAGTAGAGTAGAGTAGAGTAGAGTA
>JBAHVQ010000433.1:26043-39133 GCA_036872915.1 Nanipora kamurai | reverse complement strand
ATGTTTAAGTAATGAGGTAAATTCGTCATTAATCGCACCTGATGAAACAAAGGATTACGAGGTAACTATGATATTACATGGTGTATACCGTAAATAGTGCTAAATATATACACACATATATGTATATCAAGTTATAGATACATATATCGCGTTGCGAATTTAAAAATAATTAATTAGAAATGGTATTTGATGGGAACAGCAGAGTTCCAAAGGTCTTCATTTGTAATAATTTATTTTAAAAGTGTTGTTTTGAAAATTAAAAGAGTAATTTATTGTTGCAAGTGTGTTCTTAATTTTCTTTCACCGTCATATCTGGCGGTAAATTTTCAAGAGATGTTTAGTTTTCGCGAAATCTTAAAGCGTTCTCCTGTAGTTTTATGATGTCATAATCAGTGACCAAATGTGTCATTCCTTTTATTCTTTATGACATCACCGATCCTGTGTATGACGTCTTTGTACTTTTGTGCTGTTTGTCTACGTCTGTAATCACTTTACAACGGTTACTTTAATTTAGCATTGGAAACTACAAAAGAGATTACTTTAACCCAAAAAACAAACCCTGTTCCGAAATCGTAACATCTCGTAAATCAACCAAGTATTTTTAATTAAAATAAGACTCCAGGCTTGCAAAAGACCCATCTTGGCTTAATGCCGAACGACTGGGATAAACAGCACAAAAACTATTTTCACTTCTCACAGAAACCGCGTCTGGAGGCAAAATCGCACGACAAACTAAAATATTCGAGACCCAAGTATGCGTGTGTGTGTGCGATCGATGTAACAAACATGTTGGCAAACTGAGAAATGGAACTGTTCTCTATCCTTAGTCAACTTTTTCAGCATTCAATCTCGCTGGGAAAGTCGAATTTCAAGTGCAAAACTCTCTTATTTCCAACCATTGAAATTTCAATCAATTTTTCCCCAATTCCGGTCTTTCTTGGTTTAGTATTAGGGACCAAACATTTAAGATTTGTAACCAAAATTTACCAAATTGAAATTAAAAAGATACAAGTTTTAAAAGAGATAGAAGTTTCAATCGATCAAGTTTAGAGTAAAAGCTGTCCATCCCGCCACAAAATGAATCATTTAGATTGAGAAAAAAATGAATTTCACTGAAAATTTCAATCTGTTGAAGTAAGGGAGAACGTTTGTCAGTTAAGTGCACTTTATTTCTAACCAGTCAAACATCACGTGCGTCTCAGGTGATTCTTACGTCAATTGAACAAAATGGTGGAGCTTTAAGACCTAAGTTCAAGCACTCTTCAGTTCATTACTAAAACTCCCAATCATCTTTTTGTATGGAAAATTCCTTCGATAGAACAGCTCCAGACAGCCACGTAACTGGCTTTAGAGAAAAGTGTTAACAAAATATTGCTTTAATTTAAAGTAACATCTTTTGTGTCGGTAGACGTTTGACAAGGGAAAACATGAGTTTGCAAACTTTTTGGTGCTTGTCAACTCATATCTGCAACCTGTTTCTCGTGTGAAGGCGACCTAAGACAAGACATTCAAGTCATCCTCATCAGAATAAGGCAGTCCGTACCTTTTTAAGATTTATCTTCTATATAAAGCCGCCGATGCACGCTGGAGATTTTTCTCGCTCTGGCATAGCAATTTCAGATTTTTATTTCAGAAAAAGGTTTAACATCTATCATGTAAAGGACAACACGAGCGTTTCGCGCGAGTGTTTTAGATCTGATCAAACGCGTACTACGGGTGATCTGAATAGCTTCAAAAACGAACCAGGCACTTGGGAATTCCAACATTAGTGCTAATACATTCAATTTGGAGACCTGTCAGCCGTCTTTGACGAAAATTTGCATGTCACTGTTTTCGCTGTGAGAGATTTAGAACTATACGACAGTCAACAACTTCGAGATTAAGAACAGATCATCACAGACATAAATGTGGTTCGAATGGATCAAGTTGGGAATCTGGTTTGTGAAGAGGGGTTTTCTGCATTATTTTATCACACTGCTGCAGTGCAAGATTAGATAAATCACAAAGCTTCAATTTTGAGGAATAACTCGTTAAGCCTACAGTGACTGGTCTGGTATGTACGTTAACGACAGTTGTCAAATTTATGTTCAACGTAAGAAGTGTTGAGCGTTCTTTTATTTTTGTACATGTACGCTTCCAAATTTGTAAGCAACGTTATAAAGGCTGGATATTGTTGTGTGTTTGTCGCGACTTGTTCGTAAGTGATCAGATATAGGTAGTGTGCACGTTACGTCATGGCCGCCATGTTGGATGAACTCAACAAAGGTTTTTCTTTATCTGCAATTATAATTTCATCCAACATGGCGAAAATATCTTTGTCCTTTGAATCTCGAGGGATTGGTTGCACACCACCTATTGTTAGATTTTTGAAACAGAACTTCTGCTAGACATTCGCTTCTTGATAGGTGGGTTTTTCTAGTAAATTCAGTAATATAGGTCGGTGTACTTTGTCTTATTTGCCTTGAATGTATTTTTCCTTTCTTGTTGAATTTGAAATTAGGACGGCATTTTATATAAAATTGCACGTTCATCAGTATTCTTTATATAAAATTTCATGCTAGTTAGTATTCATGCCGGTTTCATCAGGTGTAAAACCCCTTGCACGTGATAAAATACGCGTACTCAATTGGAGAATGTGCCCTATGAATATTAATGAGTTTTTGAAGGTAAACGTAAAAAGATATACATTTACAATATAAATGAGCCCTAGACGGGAATCGAACCCGTAACCTTCTCATGAGTGGTGAGAAGGTTGTGATCAGGATGTTGTGAGTTTGATTCCCGTCCAGGGCTCATAAATCGTTTTAACGTTCGCTTATCGTCTGATGTATATACACGAAGCTCCCACACGAACTAGATTTGTTCAGCATTCAGTAATATAACTGGATGGTGAAGATTGGATAATTGGCTGGTCAGAAAAGGATTATTGCATTGCGAGTAAACGTGGGTGAAAAACCATATTTTTTTTGTTGAAAGACATTTGCGGGGCATGAAACATGCTGAAATTTTATCTCGCGCTGGACAGCCAACAAAAATTCTGAAATTACGTTGCTGGCGTGATGCAGCGTGTATCGGTGGATTAAGCCACGTCTCGTTTTTCTCATTATAAATTGCCATCTTTTACTGTTTCGGATGTCAGTGTTCAGGATGATAAACAAAACAGTTATATCTGACTTTAAAATGCCAATAAGCAGAATTTTCAGCCGCCTTCTTCTGCCTTCATCAGAGTAAAAAACGAAGTAACAGGACTGCGTCGAAATTTTGCAGTACATAATCGGAACAATCATTTAGTGAATGAAAGGCAATAATTTCCCAGTGTGTACTTGTCGTTAGTGAGACCTTTAAGGGACTACGAGAATTTTTAGTTACCATTTTGAAATTTTTTATTCATAGGTTTTGAAGCGTTTCATCATAGATCTACTTGTCATTTTTATTCTGATGAAGGCAGCAGAAGGCGGCCGAAAATTCAGTTAATGAACATTTTACGGTCAGATAAAAGCATTTTATTCATTATTAATTTCAATCTTATTCATATAACCGCATTTTTTAAAAAAAACTCTTGTTTTTTTATCTTGCAGAATTAGAGAGTTTTAAAGACAATTTAGTTTTCGAAAACGTGTTTGTACAGTACTGTGACAACGTATATTATGTAATGTCACGTACTTGTACACCGTTCAACCATAGGAAATAGAATTTATAAGCTTGTTTGTTAAAAAACAAAGCAAGAAAGGATTTCTGAAAAGGAAAGTCATCATTCGACGTTTTGCTTCTTGAACCTTAAGTTTTCAAGATTACTCTACTTTTCAGAATTTGTTTTGTTTTGTACTTTTCAAGGTCATCAGCTCGTCAAGATTTTCGTCTGTTAAACCAACGAAAATTTTTGAAGATTTTCAACTCTGATTCATGTTTCATTGAACAAATCAACAGCAGGTGTAATAATCGTAAAGAATCAGGCATCTAGTTCATTCGCGCTTCAAGGAGCCTACATTGTTCATACCTAGGAATTCCGCTCTTTTATGTCAACAATTTGTTTCCATGAATCAAAAATAGTAATCGTAAACCAATTTATTCAGCTGCGTTATATGCTTATTTAATGAGCCCACAGAGGGAACTTTAAAATTCTTAAGCACATATGAAGTCTCAAATACCCAGCAGTAAATGGCACCTTTTCTTTCGAGCCGAGTTTTGAACAGTTGCAACATGACGAGGAAAAAAATTCTTTGCAAGGCCTTTTGTAGGGTAAGATTTGTCAAACTTTCTGGGAAGATTGAGAGAATGTACTTCATCTGTGCAGCACATCCTTCATGCAAAATCATCTACACTTGAGCAGTAACCTGTCATAATTCACAGACTTAACTCCTCTACAAGGGAAGAAATAAATAACCACTAGCAAGGTACATCCTGGCACTTGCGATTCTCCTTGCCATGAACTCGTCTCTGGTTACTTCACTTGCATCTCATTTTAAATTCGAACGTTAAATCGTATGTCCTTGGAGTCCGAGTTACTTATAATTCTAAACTGCACTCTGCTTTAATTCTTTCTTGCAAAAATGATGAACCAAATAGAAATTGAACTTTTATAGCTTTTATTTCTACTAATTCCCTCACTTGAAGCCAAAGAAAAGCCTTCTTCTACCTTTGTCGAGCTTAGAAATCAACACTGTACGGATAAGAAATTATACAGTACATTCGTTGAAACGACTTTGAGGCAGGAGTTGCATGGCTGAGGACGTTCTATCTCTTTGCTGTTCAATTTGAACGACATATAGTATTTTTATAATATTGAAACAATTCTTTGTGCTCATTTTTATAAACTATGCAAAGTTTCATCAAATTTTGGCGCTTTTGGTTTTGATTCAACGAAGCGTTTGTGACGTCATAACGACTTCTATCGAAGGAGCTTCTTTCCTCTTAATTCAGTTGATGCATACAAATAAACTCTCATTTCATAAAAATAATGAATACATTGAACTGCATTGATAGAAATCCCGTCCTTTCACCTTTAACCAGTTTATTTTATTTTTGTCAAGCTTATCAAGAAACAGAACTGGTCTCTTCAGTATCCAGTTGACCTGAGATTTGACTTGGACGCTGTGATGAAAATCTTCATTTAGAAGAGCATTTTATTGTTTCTGATTCTTGCTATATCAATCAGTTATGTTTTTACATAACTTTTTATGGTTTGTGGGAGTTCTGGCCGCAAGAGACTCCTAGAGTTAAACTGTCACAGAAAGATGGCCTTTTCGACAAGAAGGTCGAAGGTCCAAAATGGCGCTACTTTCGGCATTTCTTTTTTCGTTTTTTTTAGATATATGATCCAATCGGAATTAATGGGATTTAAACTTAAAATTCACAACTGTTAACAGTAACGAGTCATATTTGCTTGCAAACTGTTTATTTCATTCTCAAAGCTCAAGATATTCACAACCTATGCTTCAATCAATCATTAAAAGGCTTGCTATATACAGGCGTGCTTCGTTACAATGACTATCACTGAACTTTCCTTTTCTGATCTTAAATCTTAAACTCAACTCAGTTCTTTCTCGAAAGTTTCCTTAATGATTCAGTTCCTTTCAATTTACACGCGATAGTTTATGCCACGGGTAGCCCGTCTCACAGGTCGCCTTGACTTGGACCTAACTGGTGGTTGAACAGTTGACTTTTTGATCTTGCGGCTTCGTCGCACTTTGCTTTTTTTGGCCGACTTGCGCCTTCTACTTCTGCTTTTTTTGCTGGATTTTCGTGACCTCTTTTTCACGGTTTTACGTTTTCGGGATCTACGGCGGCGTTTTGTACTACTCTTAACTGATCTCTTTTTGGAGCGTTTTGCTTTACGTTTGCGGCTCTTGACTGCGGTGACTGTTTTCGCGCTGCCACTGCAAACGGCGAAGGTGTTTGGCAATTTCTTCGCCAAGACTCCGGTTCGTACTGCTCGTCCAATTGCCAGAATGACAAGGGTGCGAGAGCTTGGTTTCACATTTTTGTTTCTCATCAGGTAGTTGAGGATTGATTTGATCGTGGAACCATTTCGATCTCCAAGCGCCGTTACGGCTTCCTTCACCATATCGATGCTAACTGATTGTTTGGACATTGCGCCAACTTTCTTCATACTTCTCTTAGCTTTGGGTGCCATTGTAATAATGTTCTGAGACAGTTCGCTCGGAGGTCAGCAATGTAGGTCCGCACGTCACGAAGGGCAAGCAGATAATGAGGCAACTAATGAAGCAATCAACCTGATAGCCACAGTTCACGTCACTAATGAGACAAAACGTATTAATTGGAAAATCGATGTTGATCTTATTTCCGGTGGGGGAAAATGATTTTCGGGCTACAAAGTCGCTGGATACAGGAAATCGAATTAAAAAACTCAGTTTCCCACGACGCCCGGTGCCTTTGACCGTTGCAATTCAAATATCGTTTGTTGACTGTATTATCTCATTTATATATTCACATTGATAACACTTTCGCGATAGCAAATTGCATAGAAAGTTCAAAAGTTGTTACCAGCAATCCGTGCTACTATCAAAAGAGTTCTCTGCATGGTGTATGAATGGCACGTTGCGGCCATTAGATTGTGATGACGAGGGGGTTATTGTCAAAAGCTTACTTGGATCTTGTTAATGGATAACGTCATCAATCGACCAATTGCATAAACACCACAATTCATCATTATACACGCATTGCCTCAACTTCATTCTTTTGAATTCAACTCATGTTTTCCCATTGTTTTGCGCCTTTGTGTTTTTTCAATAGAATTCAAAAGAATGAAGTTGAAGCTATGCTATGCTGATCCATTGTGGTGTTTATTGCAATTGGTTCTGTGAGGGTATAAAACAATGGAGCAAGTATTTTTCCTAAGGAAGGCCAATCAGGGGCGTCAACTAGGCTTCCATCAGTGGAAGAGTGAGGTGTAATTTTGCCTCGTAACTTTCGCGTCGACCATGCAAATACACCGGAGACCTTAGAAACGTTTATTCTCCAAAAATATTTCAACATTTATAGTCTTTAGATCAACAGCGGATCCAGGATTTGAGAGGAGAAGGACGGTTCGGAAGATGGCCATGAATAACTGGTTAATATTCATCAGTCACAGAAATATCCTAGTTTTAGCGGTCCGGTAACATGCTCCTCCGGGGAACTCTTAAACCTTAATTTGTGCGTTTCTTAAGACATAACTGTACAGGAGGCAACAGGTCCCCACATTTTCAGAGCGCCGTAGGGCGGAATTTTGCGGCAAAGAGGCTTTAGAAGGCTATTTTCAGCAATCTGAAGTAAAAAGTATGAAGGTGTCTTACAGTTGTCAATTTAAAAAAGAAACCATACCCGACTTGCTTTCGAACAAGGATTCGGGTAAATTTTTATGACTCACTTTAAAGAAAATATCTCTTCTATTTAATAACAACAAGTATATTAACCAAATGTCGCTTGTGTTAATTTTTAATGGAAAGAAGTACGTGAGGGTGGCATGGCCCAAATGCCCTCCCCCGAACTACACTAGCGGAGACAAGGGTAGTTCCTCTCTACGCTTTTGGTTAAATTCGGTTTTCAACAATCAAAAGTAAAAAGTGGGAACATCCTTTACAATACATGACGTTATTGATGAAGTTTTCAGATATCTGTTACGATACATGGCGCTATTGGCAAAGTTTTCTGATAGCCGTCACGGTACATGACGCTATAGGTGAAGTTTTCGGATATCCGTTACAGTACATGATGCTATTGGTGAAGTTTTCTGATATCCGTTACAGTACATGACGCTATTGGTGAAGTTTTCTGATATCCGTTACAGTACATGACGCTATTGGTGAAGTTTTCTGATATCCGTTACAGTACATGATGCAATAAACTTTATTTAAAGTCGTCCTAGCCTCCAATTCTAACCTCCCCAATTACCAGCACAGTAAACACTGAAGTGGATAACTTTGTAAAATGAAATGTCTACCTTGACGGCAGACTTCTAAGGAACGAAGATGACGGAACACCTAAGTTAAATCGTCACTATTGGAAAAATAATCTGGTTTTGTGACTATTAGTCTGTCTTAAAAATACCAAACTAGAAAGTATCTACAAAGCTCAATCTTCTTGGTGTCTTTGTAAGTATGATATAAAAGTTATTTTTTACAACATCAGGAAACGTAAAACCTCGTCGTCCAAACGAGCTAAAGTTAAATACTAACTCTAAATTCTATTCAATGAAGAGACAAAAAGTGTAACGTGGTCTCTGTAATCCACGCAGTGCTTTCGAGTATCTTTTATCTAGAAGAGATCTGAGTAATCTCACCCTTGCTTCGCCAGAGCGGTGTCCTGTACAACAAACGTTCATCGTCAACTATCTCTTCCTATGGCAAAAAGAATAACTAACATTGGCAATACGTCACAATAACAAGGTAGACGTGAACTAGATTATCTCGGCAAAGAATTGGGTCTCTGAATTACATAAGAGTTCAAGAGCGCAACGTATAAGTGCATTATGTCACACTGAATGATCAGCTGTAGTAAAATAAGCAATATTTTTGAAGTTATTGAACCATGACGGTAAGATACAAGTTCACGGCAACCCGGTGAAAGATCAGACATAACAAATGCTACTCTGGTTTGTAAATTTTATGAAAGTAACTTAAAGAAATTACAGTTCACAACCCAACGTTTCGACACTCCGGTCTGGTGTCTTGATGAAGGGTCGAAACCGGAGTGTCGAAACCGAAGTGTCGAAACGTTGGGTTGTGAACTGTGATTTCTTTAAGTTACTTTCATAAAATTTAGAAACCAGAGTAGCATTTGGTATGTCTTATTGAACCATCTCACACGAAACTGTGACTTTGGGTGCATTTGCTTCAGTAAACATACAAACTTTCTTGGGATTTATTAGGATAATTTCAAAGATATGCTTGATTTTATATTAATTCATTATGCACTGCGACGTAAGCAAAGTGTTATTTAAACATGAAGTAAATCTTAATATCTCAAGAACGAAGCAAGTTGTGGAAAAAGTGTAAGAGATGTTACGCTATAATTTTAAGAGTTTGTGCAAATAAGACAAACTTACTTTTCACTGCATAGACATTTTAAGCAATATTGGTAATTTTATAGATAACATTTAAGAGATAGAAAGGCAATAACAAGAAAGGAAATATGACGAGCTGGCAGTTTTTAGTTTGAACGACCAACGAACGTTTGTCAAGCTCGTGATCTTAGAGGAGCGATTTCTGAGCCCTAGACGGGAATCGACCCCTCAACCTTGTGATGACACGTCTCCCTAACTAAGGCTCAGATGGTGAGCTGAGGTGCAGGTGGGTCATATGTGCTGCCTAAGCGAAAGCCACGATATGATAATAATTATGGATACATTGAAAGAGATTGGAGAGTCTTGCCGCGGTCATGTCAGAAGCTTGCCGGTTCGGCTCCCGGCTAGGGCTCAGAAATCGTTTTTCTGTGATCACGAGCTTGTCGAAAGTTCGTTGGTCGTCTGATATACCGCAAACTCCCACACGAACTGCATTTGTGTTCAGCTTTCAAAGTTTTTAGTTCGATTGATGAAATTGCTGATCGAATCGCAGCAAAAATTGCATCTTAGGACGACAGTGGTCCGAACATTATATTACATTAGATTACACAAACGATTTCAAATCGAAGTCAGATCGGCAATAACAACTGCAGCAAAAATTGCTGGTGCGAACCACCCTTTGGGGATACCAGGAAGCACTGGGGGCGGCATGTCAACGTTCGTCAAGCTCGTTACCTCAGAAAAACTTTTTGTGAGCTCTAGACGGGAATTGAACCCGCAACCTTCTAACCTTCTCACCGGTCACCAGAAGGTTGCGCATTCGATTCCCGTCTAGGGCTCAGAAATCGTTTTTCTGAGGTTACGAGCTTGGCGAACGTTCGTTGGTCTTCATTTATTGTGCACTATTCTATAAACATTGTACACACATAGCTTGGATTGATGACGGAGTAAGCTGTCCCAAACATGTCTTTAAAAACTGTCATTTTTGGTATTAAATTATTAACAAACATCTCGAAGCCGCTGATACACGCTGCAATTTTTTCTCGCGCTGAGAAGGCACTTTCAGATTTTTTGTTACGTCAAGTATCCAGCGTTAGACGAAATTCTTGCGTGTATCATGATCACGTAACGCAACAATGGTGGAAAAGATGTCTCGTAAAAAGAATATGCTGCAGAACATGTTTTTTCTACAATATTTTGAAAATTACACGCCTTAAACTGAATGCTGTGGAGTTTATAACCCTCGTTCACTCGCAATGGAATAATCCTATCGTGACCAGCCAACCATCCGATCCTGACTATCCAGTTACATTGTTAGATGCGCATCTTTTTACTTTTACCTTGAACGTTTTTTGTATGATAGACCTTGCAACTTTTCACTTAAACAAAAATCTGAAATTATGTTGCCAGCGCAAGAAAAAATCGCAACTGGTATCGGTTGCTTAAGGCTGGCAATTAATGGGATCAACAGCTTATAAAAGCTCACCTTTTCTTCAATGATATACGCTCCTTTTTGTTGGATCCCACGGTCGAACGAGAATGTTCCCACTCCAATTGGCTAAACGGATAATAGATTTATAGTTTAATGACACTTTTCTAGCGACACATCAGGATTTTAGTATGTGAAGGAGCTGGAATAACACAGTGATCTGGCTTTCCAGGGCAGTTGAAGTCATGTAATCCCAAAAAGTTTTGAAATTTTTTTTGAACTTTTTGCGGGACTGGTAACTAAATATGGAAGTACACACATGCGCAGATCACTATACCACCGTCCGCATCACTACAAATGAGAATTTTTTACATGTTTGCTTCGGTGAATTTCTTTTATAATTGGTATTTTAGCGAGGGAGTTTACGAAACCTACAACGCCGGCGCTGGTAAACAAAGTGTTGAAATTCTAAGGCCTTGAAGAAAATAGCTCATGATTAACTCAGGATGTTCTTCTTCTATCGAGTGAAAGTTTCCCAGCAATTCAAGTCGGTAGTTTTGTGAAAGATTAGAATCCGGGATCTGTATCATTTATTGACAATTGTTCTTCCAGATGACTTACATTTAGTTCTGACTTACCGACGGCCTCTGCGGCTGCCATCTTCAGTGTGACTGTAGCACCCACCAGCATCTGAGGAAGAGACAGTCTACCATAGTCATCGCGGTCACCGTCAGCAACCTCGCGTCGTCACGTCAGACCACGGTGGCGACAGTACACCCAGCCAATAGCAAACTGTCACTCCGAAGATGGCAGCCACAGAGGCTGCCGAAAAGTCATAACTTAACATTGTCAATAGAAAGAAATCAAGTTGTTCAGTTGACGTTTTTCGTTCAATAGCTCCAAAGCTCGACATGCTTTCAAATGCCGACGTTGTCGTGAGAACGTAGAAATGCTCATTGTCACTTCTTGTGTACATCCAGGACGGCGTGAAGAATTCTCTGGGAACCACAAATTATTCATTTCTTTCGTTTTGGAAGAGAAATCAGATCGTTAGGCCGCATCGTTCTTAACGTCGGCGTGATTGGCGTCGAACACACAACGGCTACGTTAAGGATGACGCAGCCTTACAATAAGATTTCTCTTCCAAAACAAAGGAAATGAATAAGTTGTGGCCCCTCGAGTATTCTTCACGCCGTTCCGGCTCCACACGAAACGAGAGGATGAGCCTTTCTACGTTTTAACAGCAACGCCGGCTCTTCGAAGACGAAAGCTTGGGGCTGTATATAACGACAAACACTGATTGACTAAGTAGAACTGCTTGTAAGCGTTTGCCAGTCAGAAAAAGAGCATTCTAAGTTAAGTTAAGTATGTACGATTTCCTTCACGGCCGTAGAACTTAAAGTACTTTGTTTACTGGCGTTGGCGTTGCAGCTTTCGTAAACTCTCTATTAACTAACGTAGTTAACTCCAGTTTGTAAACTAACTAGTATTTAATAACAGATCATGGCAAAACTAATAGTTAATGATGATAAGAACAGCAATGAAAAGAATAACAGCGAGTACCCCAGTGACACCAGCAACTGGAAATCACAAGCAGGTGATCCGAGCGCAAGCAAATGACCTGAAACTAGAAGCACATTAAAAATCTAGTTTCATGTCTTTAATCATTCGTAACATTTTTTGTCTTTTTTGAAACTGTTTGAAACCATGTGTCAGTATTCAATAAAGGAAAAAGTATTTCCATTACAAATTTGAAAATAGAATCTCGTATAGTTTAGGAGATATTGACTAACTTAAATTGGAAATGGATTTCTATTTGACAGCTAGTCCCAGTCCACTTTCATGTTTCCAGATTGCCTGGAATACTAACACAAACAGCGACAGCTGCAATAACAAAGAGAATAACAGCGAGACAAAGATAGGCAGCTCAGTAACTAAAATAATCGTTACAACAATAACAACAACGGCTATATAGATGGTCACAGTATTGAAATCAGCGACAAATATAGTAACCAAATAAAGAAACAAATTACGGAACTAAATTCAAATCAATAAGAGGTTCCGTGTCTTTGACAACCTCATTTCTTTTAAAATGAACAAATTTTATACCCACCAGTCCTGCATGAAAACATCCTTGGTACTGATAATTTGCGTACTCTATGGTTCCCATTCCTTCTTGCTGCCCCGTATTCCACATCCCCTTGAACTAAAGATGATAAAGCCACTGTTAGAATCGTTGGTCAAGCTACAATCCAAGCAAAAATGATGTGGACAGTCCAGTTTCAACTAATAAATTACCGTTCATACATTACCGTTCATACATACAATAAATTGCAGAGGTTACAAAATAGGGCAGTACGTATTATTACCAAGCGCGGATATGACTACCGATCAGTAGACATACTTAATGAGTTGGAGTTACCAAATTTAAATGTAAGAAGACACAATCAATTATGTAATATAATGTATAAGGTTAATAACAATGAAGTACCTGACTATCTAGTCGATCTTTTTACTAAAACAGGTTCAGCTCATGGTTATGAAACTAGACAGGCTGAACTTAATTTTGTGCCCCCGAAGCCAAATACAAACTTTTGTAAAAAATCATTTTCATATAGAGGTGCTGTGGCTTGGAACAAACTTCCGACTAATTTAAA
>JBAHVQ010000433.1:7189-23601 GCA_036872915.1 Nanipora kamurai | reverse complement strand
AATATATATATGTAATATATATGAAGTTATAACTAACTTCATTAATTTTACCAATGCAAAGGTTATTTTTAAGAGAAGTCGAGCATTTATATTTAAACTGAAAACCTGATGACATTTAGCATGAACATGTATCGTGAATAAACATTGTGCTCAGCTGTTATCGATGATCCTAATTGTCAATAGCAGTAATCAGTTGCTAGAAAAATGGAAGATTAATTGATTAATGGATGAATGAGAATCAGGAGCAGCATTGATTCAAAAATCAAGAAAACTGTGGCCCTATAGTGTTGTTATTAGTAAAATACTTTTTCTTCCATCTTAAATCTCATTGCAGTTGATACTAAGACATGGCTTATCACACAAGATGGCCTGAAAGGCAATTACATGTATGGTATATGCTGCATTGTTTCATTGTGATCCCACCTCAATTTATAACCACCTCAGAGATTTTCCAGTTTTGGTTGTAACACATTCACAGACCACCATCGACTTCACTATAAGACTTCTTACATGGATTTTCCTTCTGGCAAAGGTACAAGCCACCAAATTCCAAGGCAGAAAATCTAAAGTTATTTGATTCAACCAAGTGATATCCACTCAAGGTCAACTTAAAGACATGGAAAGTGGCATAAGCAACATAGCTCTCAACACAAACTGGAGCAAACCCCTCCTCAATCGGACCAAGTAAACATGTTTGCAAAGTTGAAGGCTCAGCATGAATTTCGAATTCAAGTTTGTGTAGAAGACTCCTCACTGTAGCATTCATCCTTCCACTACATCCATCAATGTACTTTGTCAACAATGAATTAGTTGGTCTAAAGTTAAGGGTCACAGCAGAACTACGGTAACCAATCAAATGAGCTGGAATGTCAAAACTGGCTATGTCCAGAACCCCAAGAGAAATAGCAAACGAGGAACCAGATGGGCCGTCAACTCCCTCAGCCCAGATCCACGCAGGTGGGAAACCTTTCCCCCAATTTTTTTCTTGGTGTGCAAGGCCCTTTCTCCCTTTCAGCTCTTCTTTAGTATTACTATTAAGCCAATTGTAGAACACAAGTTCAGAGCCAAGACTGTAAACAAACCAATGAAGAGGAAGGAAAGGCACATGATCAATCCAGCCTTCTGGACCCTCGCCATTGGGTCCCCAAGCTTTTGCTGGTCCCAGCTCTCCAACGAAAGTAATTCCCTTCACATTTGTAAAGTTAAACGTTGTTTTGTTCTCATCCACCCGAAAATAACCATACGGCTTCACCATCCACTCGAAGTTTGCTGGAGTTTTGAATTCTGGATCACTCGTTACTGGCTTGCCTCGAACGGTGACTTTGATGTCGTCGCTGGAGGGATACACGTCGAATCTCTCCATCGAACTTCCGTCTCCTTTGCTGTGGATGAACGACAGCATGTTTAGGGGATAGTAGTGAAAGTGAGGGCCTTGGTCTCGTGGCAGAACTTGTCCGAAAAGGATTCCGAAGGAATGGTTTGATTCGAAATCGATGATTCGTGAGTACCATCCTTCGACGAAGGGACCGCGCGCTGGGAATACGTGAGGATCGTACTGATTGCCATATATGTGTGTTATTTGAAACATCCACCAGGTAAGTATTGCATATCTACACATGCCGAAATTTCGGCTTTTCATCTTGATACTCTATGTTTGCCAGGAAGCAAAATTTGGATGTTTGTGGAAGTCGACGGCTCTTGAGTTCAACATGCAGTATCAATTTGTATCAATTTGTTTCGGTATCAAGCCGCTGACAAGCCACTAGTTTATCCTCGTGGGCACTAGTCGATGACGTATGGATGGATGAAGCCCAAATATGATGTGTCTTTTCAACAGAACAGACTCCTCTGCAGACTTCAAACATGGCATCAGTTCACGACAGAAGTCCAAGCCATTCGTCGATGACCACCGAGCCTAGTCCAAAAAAACGAAAACGGCACGAGGAAGATGAAGAAGAGCCGGTAAGAACAAACTGTATTTATAAATTATTATACTTCCAACTCCACTTGATTGTCTGTCAGACGCTCCAGCTGTTGGCTGTTCTACCTGTATAGTGTATTAACGTGCAAATTTGAAGGCACCTTGGGATATAAACACGAGATGACGTGGCCTTAAATTTGTTTGCAAGGTTAATGTTTATTCCGATTCACGTTAAGAAAGAGGTAATGGAGCATGGAGCTGTGGTGACTACACATTTAATCGGAGCAAATCCGGTATCATTATAACTTTTAATAGAGTATTTCGATGCGGTTTCGTTCTAGCCGAAAGAAAGACATTATGACAGTCTGTATGTTAGACATCACTTAAATGTTAAGCCATTAATTATTTTGAAACGATTTGGATTTGTTGTGTGAGGAATATTTTGTCGTTAATGTATGACTAACCTTTGTTTTGTCGATACGCTTCGGCTGATGTGTCGATTCTTTGAGATTTTCTCAGTCTTAGTTTATTGTGTTAGGGGGCAAGTACATGCAGTATTAGCCGGGAGCCACATTGTAAAACCCAGGTCACTGCTGGTAATATACTTCTTCTAGTTTGAGTAGTTCGGGTTCAAATAGAAGAAATAGTAGAGATAGCACTTTTTTCTGTTGTCATCAAAGCATAAATTCTCCTTACCGTTCAGGATATGACATGTGATGGTGTGAGCTGGTTCCATTTTTACCTTGAATTATAGAAACACTGCTTTCAATCAATCACTGAGCAGGTTTTCAAAATTTAAGAAGAATTAAAATTTAAGAATCTCCAGAGTTGTGAGGTGAAATGCTTAGTAATCTGAGGCAAGCTACATGCAAAGTGATTGACTTTACTTGTACTTGGTATTGGACTGAATTATGTGGTTGACTTCTTAACTAGGGCTTGTGAACTAAAACTGCATGATTAAATCATATTGCCTGCCCCATTTTCAAATGGATCACCCAGATTTGAGATCTTATCTAGATCTTGCAATGTATTTTTCTCTATTAGTCTATTTTAAGGTCACTGGCTTGGACTCAAGTACCTGAGATTGTTTTAATAGGCTATTAGAATGTACAGAAACAAAGAACAGTTCATGTTTGATCCTGAATTTCCACTAGGTGCCTTTTAAACTGTTAGAACCTGCAGGATATTAAGGGTCATCCATCAAATTCTAAACAAATGGTACCTCATACTGTAGAGAACATTGGTTTGGATACTTCAATTAACTTTGGATTAATTGAAATATGAGACCACAAGGGTCATTGTAAGGAGGTGAGATACTTCTAGCCTTACTTATAAGTGGCAGAAGTTCTATGATCAACCTTTGAATTCCTTCTTTTCTTTACTGCTGGTTATGTTTTACTTCACTGGAATTTGTCCAAGTGATTAGCCTGTCCTGTATTCAGCATTGTAAAGTCTGGGTGTGAAAATGAAGATTTAGAACATCCAGTAACACTGACTTGAAGAAAACAAAAATGAAAGGAAATTGTTAAAACTTATTAATGAAACTTCAAGAAATTGTGATTTCACAATTGTCAGCGATTGTAGCCTTTTTAAAAACTAATTATGGTAAAAGCATTAATGACTTGACAATTGATGTGACTCAACCATTAATGCCAGATTTAAGGGACAATCAAATACCAAGGTCAACATAAATATTGATTTTATAAAAACCCAAATTTAGGGTTAAATCTACATGTATCAGATTGCTTAAGTACATACAATTGAGTACAATTTTGTGGGAGTATAAGTAAAGGCCTGCCATATAATGCTATATATTATATATATATATATATATATATATATATATATATGCCTTTTGGGCCTTATCAGTGTAGTGCTGCTGAGCAGGATGAAGGCACCTGCTATTTACAGTCACCTTTGATGCCTCACAAATGTAGGACATCAAAGCCATTTGCCAGAGCACTCTATTTGCATGCAGTGAGCATGCGCACAATGCAAAGCGGCAGTGACTCATCCTGTAGAGTGTTCAATATGACCTAAAAGCCATAGAGTGATATCTAACTACAGATGGAACTGTTTTGGCCTTTTGGGCCTCATCAGTATAGTGCTGATGAGCAGGATGAAGGTAACTGCTATTTACAGTCACCTTTGATGCCTCACAAATGTGGGACATATATATCCATCTAGACCTTCAAAGTCAAAGGTCCTGGACACACTTGCCCCTACAGGAGAACATTCACAAGTGTCATGAGAATCCTTTCAGGACACCTGTTCGTGGTGATAAATGCCTAGGTTCTTTGCTTTGAAGTCCCCTCAAGCAGTTATAAGGTCACTTAACTCTTTGCTTTGAAGTGCCCTTAACCAGTTACAGTATAAGGTCACTTAACTCTTTGCTTTGAAGTCCACTTAAGCAGTTATAAGGTCACTTAACTCTTGGTAATTTACCATTTAAAGTCCAGGGCTCATCCCTGTGATGGGTAAAATCATCTGGCATTAGCCAGAGTAAAATACTAAAGTGCACCTTTGCCCCTTAACTCGTATGGACCTAGGAAGTGAAAAAAACAGTTGAAAAACTCTTTCGAGACTTCATGTCATGGTTCACTGCTGTGCAATGTACCAGTACCATGACATATTATGGGTACTAGAAAACACTTTTCAAACTCAATTTTTAATGCAGATTTAAAAATACCCCAATACCCTGCCATGTTCTTACAGGATCTTGCCAAAATCTTGCCATGATCTTGCCATGTTCTTTCAGGATCTTGGCAAGATATCGCAAGGTCTTGCCAAGAATTTGCAAAGAGCTTGCAGGATCTTGTCAAGGTTTTACAGAATCTTGACAAGATTTTGCATGATCTTGCCAACAACTTGCCATTGTGCTTTCAGGTCATGGCAAAAGATTCTCCTTTATCAATTTGATAAGATCGTAAACTCAACCTACATGTAGAAAGACTACAGAACACACCATGAAATAAAGCTCATGAAATTTAGTAGAATCCTAAACTTCACTGATTCAAATGAGTCAAAGTTCAGTAACACAAGGTTTACATGTGGAATGGCTATTTTAATAGATTAATACTTTAAAAATAAGTACAATCAATGACCTTAAAAATGTATTGTATATTTGCATCGAGTTACTGAGATTAATGATATTAGAAAACTTTACCTTGACCAAGAGAATGACTACTTTTACAAAATTTGTCATTTTTTGGTGCCTATCAATTGCTTTTTGGCATGTGATGTAATGAAGTCATGGCTATCTTCATCTAGGTTTTATGGCTTTTGTGCCTCAAACAATGCTGACTAACTATGAGGTCACAAGGGCAAAGCTCTCTGTTGCATCATTAGCCAGCAGTTTTATGATGAGCTGGCAACAGTTCATTCCAATTTTGAAGCTGCTTTACTCTTTCTAAGTGTATCTCTACACTTCTGGTTGCAAGCATCAGCAATAACTTGGTGGGATTTTTTCACTCTGTCCTCCCCATATTTTGTATGAAGAACATCTGTGAAACCATAAAACAAATCCCATTGAGCTTATAGCAATAATATATGGCATATGCATTGTCTTGCATTTTGATTTTTCATTGACATGTCAGTGATGGTGCCAGGCTTTATCATTGATGTCTGTGGAAAAACACTTAAGCAAGATTTGTCTACACTACAGTCCCTATACTATAGTTATCACATGAAAACTCTATTAGCTTGAGACCCAAAAACATGTACATAAGTGTTTCAAAAGAAATAGGCACAGAAAAACATTGTGAATATCAAAAACGGTAACAAGACAAAGAGCAGCAGTTGTTGTTGCCGAGGCAACAGTCACATTTCAAAATTGCTTCTACCGTAATTCCCATTCAATATAAATTTGAAAACAGAAATTAGTGACCTCCAATCTTTTTTCCTTTAGAATATTTCTTCAGATATAGGCAATGGATATGCCATTCAAAGAATAGATCCAAGGTTTTTTTGATTCCAAACCAATAAACATCATTTTCCAGAAAAAATTACTGTATTTGATGACTAGAATTTTTTTAATGCTAAACAGAAACTTCTAATAAAGGAAATGGGTGTCACAATGTGAGGTGAAATACCAGTTCACATGCGTTTGGATCTGAAACTTGTGTTGCATTTCAGCCTTTTTGAGAAACTGCATGGAGCCACCATAGTCAGAAAATTTGTATATTTCACAGCATGTGATTAGTTAAAACCTCATGCAGCTGCCCTAATGTGTATTTGTGCAGTTAGTTATACAAACTGTGAACAGAAAGTATTTAGCTTGTTAGTTCATTTAACCATAAACAATTGATGTAATCAGATGCTGAAAAGTGCCTGGTGTGATACTAGCTGAAAAAAAACATGCTTGGAAATTATGGTTCCCATTTAGTGGATCTCTAGCTAAAGTTTGCCACATGGTTGGCACGTCAGGGTTTGTATAAGCTTTTTCAAGTTAGAGTTTATGACTACTATGGTGCACTTTTTAAAGCTGGTAAATGTAGACCTGTGGTGTAGGAAGTTCTGTGTTGATGTGCAAGTAAGGCACCAGCCCATTTGTTTAGTATCTTGTTGAGTACTGTACCTATACTGTCTTTCTGAAGAATGTCAGCCCTTTAATAGTACTATTTTCCTTTTCTCTCTGTTAGACCTCCAGTAGCCTGAGTGGTATTATTTTGCATATTGATTCATTTTATGGGTTGGGCATTTGACATGACATGGAATGCATATCAAAAGTCTGAGTCCATTATTCATGTTTCAAAGAAAATGTCAAATATCTCATGAACTAGTATTTTGTACCAGTCAGGTTTACAGTGGCTTTTTAAAAGTCTTTGAAAGTCATTCCATGATACAAGGTTGATTGACAGTATTAATAATGTACAAATAATCTTATCACTATATAGTTTCCTAAATAAAGGTAGACATGAACCTCTTACAATGTAAAGTTTAATTACTAGTCAATTAGTTTCAATTAGAAATTCAAAAACAGCGCATTTGCAATTACTACAATATTTTAGTGTTCTTATTTCTGGAGTTTCCATGTATAAGTTGCTTTCAAGATGCCGATAAAACTTATGAACTCAATTATTTGAATTACAGCAACAAAATGGTAAATTTAACAGAGGTGAACAATCACAAACAACATAATCACGAGTAATTAAAGACTTGCCCCATAAGAATGCTGTATTCTATGTACAAGTAATGTAAAATAATGTAAATCCCCATTGAAACAGCAAGTTTTATTTTTTAATGATAAACAAAATATAACATCCATTTGCAAAATAATTCATTTTCAGCTTGCAAAATATAAGTTTGCAGTTGCCAACAGCAAATAGCAAACTGTTATTTTGAACCCACAGTTGAATCTTTTCTGTATGTTCCTGTTTTTGAGTTATTCAGTGGAGCAATTGTGTTATGTTGCCCTGGTGGATATTTTAATATTGCCCCTTTTAATTCCCAAATATACTGTATGCACGTGTCTTCATTTACTGAATTAAAAAGGTTTGGCATCATAACCCAAATAAAATTGCTAAACGGCCATTTTTGGAATGCTAAAAAGCTAGAAAGCATGCCAAACTACATGCAGTTCACAGTAAGAAGTTGGTTTTGGGGGACTTTTGCAAGCTGACAAAAGTTATATTCAGGTAGAAATTGATTACTGTACCCTTTAAATCTGGCATTGATAATAGCTTATTGACTTGAAAACACTGCATCTTCTATTTTTCATCAAGTCATCAATGCTTTTAATGAGTTTTTTTTGAAAAAGACTATGTTAACTCCAATTACTCACAAATTACATCCCACAAGATTTGAAAGTTTCATTCAATGTATAAACCAAAAATATAGAGCTGTTTCTGATGTAAATTGTGTATTGTTAAGGCCCTTTATGATTTTTCTTATCCTGAACCACATGATTGAGTAGATGACTTGTGAGAGTATTTGACCAAACAGCTTTGTACATATGATCCAAATAGCTTTGTTGGTCAACCCACATGATCACATCTGTCAAGAGGATAAAAGTCACAGCAAAAATTGCCATTTACACAGGCTCATGCTTGACATAAAAGTTGTCTCACATGTTTCCTGTAAGACTTAAGAATTTGCTTTCATTTTTGTTTTCTTGAACCTTGTGTTATCTAAGTTTTGGGTATACAGTACATAGTAATGAGGTGCTCTTTCAAGTTTTGAGTTTCCTGGAGCTCTCTTTTGAGCCAGCATGCCACTAACTCTGTGACAAGGTTTGCTTCATCCAGTGCTCGACCTTAACTTTTTTCATCACTAGTCCCACTCCTCAGAGAATTTCTGGTAGTCCAGACCGAATTCCAGCATGCCACTTACTATTTTTTGAAAAAGAACGCGTAGCATGTCATTCCCAGGACCCTATCTTCTCGCATTTTTTTCAAAATGGCGACTGCGTTTTCTCGGCCTGGGCTTTTTCGTGATGCCTTTTCGTAATGTTTGTGAAGAAAAAATGTGCTCAGTCAACAATCACAGAAGACCATGCTTTCATTTTTATATTTGTTTAAACATTACATACAGAATAGTTACTAGTCCTGTGACTAATGGCTGTATTTTTTATACTAGTGCAGAAGCGTTTTACTAGTGGACTACCACTAAGGTCGACCGCTGTTCATGTTTTGATGGTACATTGTCTTTCACTTTCATCTTGTATACATTAACAATTCACAAGAAATTACGAAGAAATTGTGTAGTTTGGAAACATGATCTGAATTAGTGTAAAATTTGGCAATTTCTACTTATACAGGTATCATCTACGTAAATACAGAAATTCAAATAAAGTAAGATTTATTGCACGAATGAACTTGGCAAAACCTTGAGGAATTAGTTGTATTTTGTGTTAACAAGGTATGCTATGGCGTGCTAAAACAATTGAAAACAATTACTCTTGTTCGTAAATATCTGTTATTCAGTATACATACAGTTCTGAACATAGTTGTACTGTTGTGCTTAATAGTTCAAGTGCTTCAGTCTTGAATTTCTGTTGAAACTTGGAATACTAATGTTAACTTCCCTCTCAAGTTTGTGACGCCAGCACCATTTGCAGTCCCATATGAAGATGATGGTGAATACATTCTGGATCAGCCACTTTCCGTTGAAGATATCAAAGCAGGAAAAGGTGTGCTACAACTATTATAAGATAGTTTGGTGTGAGAAATATTAGGTATATTGTAGAAGGAATGCTGATATTATGAGCGTGTATCAGGGACTGGTTGTTCAAAGAATGATCAGCACTAACCTAGAATTACAGATTTTAACACAAGACCGGGCTTTAGTGTACAGTGCTTGACCTTGACTTTTTTAATACTCGACCGGCGACTGGTAGAGCTGAAAATTTACTAGTCCAGAGAAAATCCGAGTCCTCGCCTCAGCGTTGTTCAGTCTTATATATACATACATATATATATGTATATAGTTTGACGATTTTTTAGAATCTTGCTAATTGTTACCCAACCGAGTCTTTTTAATATTGCTGTTGAACGAACATATTACCCGCCGCACGCTAGAGAGGTCAATTAAGAACCGTCATGGGACGTCACTATTGCTATAACAACCACTCAAACTGCTGGATCTTTATTATGCCATTCAGTTTTATTCCTTTTCCGAAATATTTACGTGAATGTTGTTGGTTCTCAGATTTACAATTTTCCTTTCATAGGAAAGCGTACGGAGCCATCTTAGCGTAACAAATGTGAGCTAGTCAATTCACAAACCCTTGTGATTTGTTTTCATTTCAGTAAACAGACCGATTCGTATATATATGGATGGAATTTGTGATCTATTTCACAGTGGCCATGCCAAGGCATTTCTGCAAGCAAAAAACATGTTCAAAAATGTCCATTTAATTGTAGGAGGTAAGTTCAAGTAGACGTTTGTAAGAATATGAACGGAATTCTTCTACGAGGCGACCTAGTTTATAACTTTGTCGGGAAACCTAGAGTATCACAAGCCTCTCCGACTATTTTTTTTCCAACAGAAACATAAAGTGTACCAATAAAAGCGACCGTCTTTATACGGTAACTAAATCTGTCAAGATACCTGAAGATTGCTGCTTGTATTTTATCAAGTTATAATACTGATTAGGCGTGTGCTGTTATATTATGGAACGTGTATTTTTTGGTGAAAGAAACGGAAATTTTCTGTTTGTCGTCCTTGTTCAGAATTTTCACTCTGTGCTTGTTATTTTCCCGGTACGCGGCAGTTGATATTATACTTTTGAAACGTCGACCAACTCCCAAGAAGTCAGTCGTTTCTGGCAGTTTTAAACCGACTCAACATTGTTCAGCCTTGGTCGAACGGTGCATTATAGTCAATGATAGCTTCAGAACTTATTTTCAATATTAACTGTCATCAATTGTCATTAGCAGGTGGTCAGACGCAAAAACCATCATCGACTATCAAGGAAAATATGAGCATGCTCAAAGTGAATGATATTCCATAGTGCATGATAGTTGGTGGTCAAACAGAAGCGACACTTTCGACAGTCATGGACTGTCATGGACCATCGTTGACTATCATGAATCATAGTCCATAGAGCATGATAGTAGAGTTTCAACGCTATCCATGAGCATGAATGTGCAGTATTCCAATTCTATTTCAGAATCACGATTCTGAAATAGAATAGATTCTGCGTTAAGTTGTCACGAGAACATCTCGCACACTCGTACACTTGTCGTCGTTTAGTAGTCAGGAGTTAAGTTGGGTAATAAATCGCCTCCAGTCCCTGTAGGCTCGATACTTCAACAGGTAGAGCGGTGAACCATATTCCCGAGTGTGCGCGTTCAAATCCCGTTCGAGTCAACTTTTTCAGTTTACTTCAGCAATGTAGGATAACTGCATATTTATCGTTTCATATTACCCTGAGGATGGTTCTGAAATAGAATAAACCCCTTTGGTACATGACTTTTTTCCTTTTATTCTGTCCATGTTTATTGCTTTGTTCTTCGTATTGTTCTAATTTTGTAACTTGTACGACACTACCAGGTGATACGAAAACACGAAGGTGTACTGGCAGTGGTCATCAAATAGAAATCCATTGCCGATTTTAAGTTAGTTAATATATGATGAACTACACCAGATTCTGTTCTTAAATTCGTAATGGAAATACTTTTCCCTTCACCGAATACTAAAACAAAGTTTTAAACAGTTTCACAAAAGACAGGACGTTACAATTGATGAAAGATATGAGACTGGATTTTTGTTGTGTTGCTTGTCCCAGGCCTTTTGCTCGCGGTCAGATCACCTGGTATGCGGGAAAGGGTTGATGTGGGAGCACGTGACCGTGTATGTTAAAATGTCACCGCGTGCTGAAGGCCGTCGCATCCGTCGCACCTTGAGACGAGGCCGCCTGTGTTTCTACGGAGTGTTTTTTTAAAATGAACACGCTAAACTTGTATCGTTTTAGTGTCCAATGACAAAATTACGCATAAGCTAAAGGGTTTTACTGTTTTGTCTGATGAGGAGAGGTACGATGCTGTAAGCCACTGTCGATATGTTGACGAGATTGTACGAGATGCGCCATGGTTAGTCACTCCAGAATTTCTAAAGCGTTATCAGGTATTGTTATTGTTCTCTTGTTGTAGTAGTTGTCAAGTCTGGTTCACATGAGGGAAGCTAGCTCAAGCACAAGATCGACACAAAAGTTCAGACAAAGCAGGATTTCCTGAGAGAGAACACAAGTATAAATGCAATCACGCAAAATTGACCACTTTCCCATTTCCATAATGCAGCTCATTTTGAGGGTTCTTTGCATGAAAACAAATGATATCCCGTGCACTGGACCATTTTACTATAATCCAATGTACTGGAAATGCTTTTTTTTTATGCAAAAACTCCGCAAATTGTTGTTGTTGTTGCTTAACGGTTGTAGAGCATCTGGCTGGCATTGAGAAGGTTGCAGGTTCGAGTCCCATCTGGAGCTCAGAGTTTTTCTGAGCCAGTGGCGTCTCACAGTTTGAACCGAAAGATTTTCTAAGATTTTAAAAAACTACTTTTCGGACTTAAACTTTTACGCAGATACCGGAAACTTTACTACCAGTTGTTGAAGTAGGCCAAGTTGACCTCGGCCATGGTTCGTTTCTTGCCCGAATCTTCTCTCTGTTTAAAACCAATAGGGTTGGGACACTGCCGGAACTTAGATCTAGGAAAACTGACGCTTCAAGTGAAGGCCCTTAGTCGGGGTGAACCGCTGACCTCTATATAACTGGACTGCGGATGAAACTCTGAAAAATGTACCCAAAAATCCGCCATCTTGGTATGTCATAAGCCCTCTTCAAGCAATCACATGCAAGATGTGTTTCATCGTGTCAAAAAGGGGCTTGGGACCAAACTCGAAAGAATCGTGAGTTTAGTGAGTTTACACCGTTTTGAAAGCTAAAAACATTTGTCGGAAAACCGGAAAGTTGACTAAGTTCGGACATGTTTTACAAGTTTTCCCATCGCAAGGTGATTCTGAATGACTTTTCATATAGTATTACTCGTCGGATAACATACCAAGATGGCGCCGGTCAATGGGGGACACTTTTGGCGCTACAAAAGTATCAGATACCCGCAGTCAGGTTATATAGAGGTCAGCGGGTGAAACGTGGCATGAGCTCTCTGGTGTAGCATAAGATTAGTAATATGAGGGAGGAAATTCTACTTTTAATTTACGAGGGACCAAGGAGCAATTCAAGTGCATGAAGAAAAAAGCAGGAAACTTAATTTCAGAAAGTTTATCTCATTTTTCATAAATAATCTCGGCACGGTTGAGTAGGACTTTTTATTACGTTTAACTATATGCCCGATGATTAATATGTAATTAATTTCTCGTACACTGATTGGCTAAATTAAGCTCTAGTTATCTCGACAAAAATTGATCACCTTTTTAAACATTCGGCCTCTGATTCCATTCGGCAACAAAATTCGACTAAGGGAGTTTTAAGCTTCACTAAGAGTAACTCTTGTTGAATTCATATTTAACCTACACTGCTGAAGTCAACTGAAAAAGTCAACTTTCAGATTACCCTAAGGATGATTCTGAAATAGAATTGAAACACTGCACATCCATCCTCCTGGATAGCGTTAAGTTGTCGCGAGAATATCTCATGAGAATATCTCGTGCACTTAAGTTGGATAATCTCCAATCCCTGTAGGCTCGATACCTCAACAGGTAGACAGGGTTCTACCTAGGACTTCTCGTTTGGAGGAGAAGTCCCGAGTGGTCAGAGGCCACAAGCTTCCTACGGGGGTCCTGGGGCATGCGCTGAGATGCAATCTGGTGCATTTTGAGACACAATTAACCGATAATCGAGCCTGCTGTAAGGCCAGCAGTTTGTAATACTCCATGTTCCTTGTCATCTAGTTTCCTTAGACAGGGAATACTTACTTCATGTGCACTGACCTCGTCGCGTCTGGATGATTTTTTCCGATATAGTTACATATATACATTACTGTAATGATAATATTTGGGGGGGAGCTGGGCGTTTTAAGGGGGAAGCTTCTACCCCTCAGATACCCTAGATAGAACCCTGGTAGAGCGGCGGACCGGATTGCTGAAGATGCGGGTTCAAATCCCGCTCGAGTCAGCTTTTTCAGTTGACTTCAGCAGTGTAGGTTAAATATGAATTTATGGTTTCAGATTACCCTGAGGTTGATTCTGAAATAACTCTTGTTCTTTTCAGTACTTTGTTGACGTTGTGTTTAGGTATTTTAACAATGTGGAGGTTTGGTAATGATCAGGGCCCGGTTGTATAGAACACTTAATCATGATTTAGCCAGACAATAGGTGATTAAAACGTAGTTAAATTCTTATCCTCTGATCCTGATTGGCTAAAACTAAACATTAATCAGGATTAAAGTTAACCACCTTCTTATACAACCGGTCCCAGGAAGATAAGATATGTGACTCAGTGAATCAAGTTGGTGAACTTGAGGTCACCGTATGCCCGAGTAGCAGCGAACTCTAACAAGTAACGCGCACAAGAAAAGGCACTTTTCGTACTTGCATTTTAACATAGATTCAAAAACAATATATTGTTTCGAGTCGAAATTCGAGCAGGAATATGGTGAAAACGGCAGAAATTCAAACTTTAGACCGAGGTCGGATTTTCAGGTCCGTAGGGAAGACGAGAGTTCAACGCACAAATCCGAGGTAGCATTTTGTCTCTTATTCAGTTTACTAGTGTCCAGGGGCGGTCCTAGCCCCAAATCTGACACGTGCTGGAAAGTGATATTTCTAGGGGGGTCCGGTGCTCCCGCCATTTGAATCTAGCCGTATGCTTGGTCTGCACCCGTGCACGGGTGCGTAGTGTACTAAAAATAACTCCAACGCAGGACTAATTTTAGTCCTACGGGTACTCCCGCCATATTCAGTAAGCACGTGGCTAAAGGCAATAGATTCTCAACTGATGCTACGTTGAATTTGAGTTGCAGTTTGATACTATTAAAGTCTTAGGAAATTTTTGCTGATCAAACTGTGGAACGCCATGGACTTAGAAAAACTCTGAGTTCCAGACGGGACTCCCGCAACCTTCTGAATGCTAGCTCGACGTTCTAACCATTGAGCCACTAATACCGAAAGTAACCTTGCTCTGCTATCTGAGTTCTAGTGGCTCAATGATTAGAGCGGGTCTGGCTAGCATTCAGAAGGTTGCGGGTGCGAGTCCCGTCTGGAACTCAGGTTTTCGGAGTCCATGGCGTTCCACAGTTTGATCAGCAAAAATTTCGTAAGACTTTGATGTTGCGTTGTTACCCACAATGGCGTCATATTGAGGGCAGTCATAATTGCCCAACCCCAGAGAGTTCTACTGTCTGAACGAGGATCGTAAAAAACGTATAGATATTCAATAGAGTATCTATAGCACCGAATTACTTTCTTGTGTATAGTATTTGGTATGGAATAAATGCGGATCTTTGATTTCCAAATCCTGACGGGTCCATGAGCAGCCGTTGCACTCGTCTGGATCCGCTGCTGCGTGTCCAAAAAGATCAAAGTTCGTAACGATATAAGTTTAGTGAGGTGTTCTACCAACCATTGAGTTACCAACAATTATTCGTATTTGTATTGTGCCAGCTTTTGAAATTAATGCTTACTGAGCTGTGGGTTAAAACGAAGATACGAGACATCATGTACGAAATGAATTTGTGTCGGTGTAAGCTTGTTTCTTCCATTTCCAATCCATTTTACATCCTCGCAAAATCTTGAAAAACAATCGCCAGATTTACTCGCAGTTTTGCCCATTTCGGATTCACTGGTCATTGATCGAACTCTAGACGTTCGTTTCCCTGATTCTTTTTTTTGCAGATTGATTTTGTAGCCCACGACGATGCGCCTTACAAGTCAGCTGATTGTGACGACATTTACAAAGTAGTCAAAGAAATGGGACGATTTCTTCCGACCCAACGAACCGAGGGGATCTCCACTTCAGATCTCATTGCTCGAGTCATTCGTGATTATGACAACTACGTTAGAAGAAACCTTAAGAGAGGGTACACGAGGGAGGAGTTGAATGTCAGCTTAATGAAGGTGAGATGCGAAAACTCACGGTGTACGCTTGCTGACTTCTACTGGCTATTAATTTTTCTTCAAATATGACTAAAAAAAATTTCAGAAAAAAGACTTGGAGATTAAATTTTGTGGCGCAGTCCCAAATCTCAAAACCAGATCAGATTAATTTAAGTTATAGTTTTCAGAGCAATCTATATCCAATTTCGCTTGACCGCGTAGGTTGGTCGTTGCAATCTATACCACTGACCACTGTATAGCTGGATTGCGGGTGCACACCTGGAAAATGTCCTCAAATGTTCGCCATCTTGTTAGGTCTATAGCCAGGAAACTACTAGTCAAAGGCCAGATAAGTTTCTTCAGATGAACAGGCGACATGGGAGCAAACTCGAGAGAAAAGCGTGTTTAGTGAGTTGTCAACATTTTTAAAACTAAAAACACTTGTCGGTAAACCGAAGGGTTTGACTAAGATCGAACGTCTTTACGGGTTTTCTATTGGAGGATAATTCTGAATCGTTTTGAGTACCATTATCCGTCGGAGGACCTAGCAAGATGGCGGCCTACATGGTTGGGGAATTTGCGTGCAACAGAAATGTAATAGGGAGCCGTAGTCCAGTCATAGTCGGTGATTTACACGCATTTTCACTTTTCTTGGAATGTGTCAGATCGACAGCTGGAAGGAGGACGTCTTTTTCGAATGTCAAGCTTACCCCTTTTGCCATTCTTCTGTATAAACATTAATTATAAGTTAGACTTTGAAATGTCATTCTCACTCCGGTCTAATAATTCGCCGCTTTTGACATAACCAGTTGCCTGTGTACATGTGTAATGATTATTTTGACTCATTTCATTTATTCTTAATTCTTAATATTTATTAATACGAGTAATACCATGATCGCCTCGTTTTCTATTGTTCTCGTAGGGAATTTAAATCCCGTATTATCCTCATTACGCATGCAACAGGGAATATTTTGCTTTGTCTACTAAATTTCCCCG
>JBAHVQ010000432.1:422747-434108 GCA_036872915.1 Nanipora kamurai | reverse complement strand
TTTATCTTAGATTTTTTATGTTATATTTTTTTATGTTATATTTTTTTATGTTATATTTTTTTATGTTATATTTTTTTTTGTTATATTTTTTTATGTTATATTTTTTTATGTTATATTTTTTTATGTTATATTTTTTTATGTTATATTTTTTTATGTTATATTTTTTATGTTATATTTTTTTATCTTATATTTTTTTATCTTATATTTTTTATCTTATATTTTTTGCATTTTTTTTAGCACAGTTTAAAAGTAGCTGAAAAGGTAGCCGAAACTTGTAAATTTAACAAAAAATTTACAAATTTAACAGTGTTTTAATAAGAGGTAGCCGAAATAGCATAGCATACCCCGTTTTTCCTTCCAATGATTTATTCATTTTTTTATCTATTTAAAAAAACGTTTTTTTCAAAAAATCCATTCTTTTTTATATCTTAAAGTCTAGCTTAACACAAGCTGATCCAATCTTTTGACGAAAAAAACGTCTCTTTTCGCTGCCAATTTTCTTGACTTTTATAATGAGGTCGGGCGCGTTTGGACGAAAGGATGGGTCCAATAAAATGTGCTGGAATCGGCCTTTTCCTACGACTGAAATGGCGTTCTTCATAAATGTTATCAAACCATAAATTTTCCTTACTGTCAGGATGGCGTGTGATACATCATAACAAATAATAGTGATGCCAGAACCTTGTTTCCATAGCCTCGTGCAAATCAATTAGAGCTTGCGTTAGACGCCACCTATTTGAATTTTGAATAAAGAACCATATGTGCATGCTGGTCGTTCTTTTAAAAGTCGAAGAGGTTTTTTGCAAAATTTCCAGTCATGTAACAGCGTTGCGATGAAAACATGTAGAGTTATTCTAAATGATCGTCATTTCTTCTTCATCAACCTTCACATCTTGATCGTCCATGTCCATCTCTGGCAACGGTTGATTCATTGTTTCAGGCAAGAAGGAAGAGAGAATTCCTGCAGCTATTGAAGCAACACCAAATACTACATATGGGAAAGCTATCGGGGTGCCATCCTAAACAAGAGCACAAAAATTAAAACAAATATTATATAACATTTAAAAAACGAGTTCCTTCTCGATTTTAAGTATTACATAATTTTCATAAATAATAAAGGATATGTATAATTTTTATGTGTTTTATCACTAGCTGTTTTATATCTGATAAAACGTGTGCTACGAGTTTTTCGAATGGCTTCAAAAACGAGCCCCTCAACACGCTAATTTACAAAGAAAGTTTGAAAATTAATTTCGACGAGAAAAAAAGTTCGACGAGAAAAATTAAACGAGTAGGTTGACGATTATGTTTCAAAATTCAACCAATTTATTCACTCAACGTCAACGAATCGATTCACATTCAACAGAAACATTTATTCAACTACCACAAACGATTCACATTCAACAAAAGTATCCACTCAACTTCAACGAATCGATTTAACTAAATAATATAATCTAATATTATTAACATTATTTAATATTATCTAATATTATAATCTAATAAATATTTATTCAACTGCAACATCGAATATCCCACAATTCAATGTGACCTTATGCAGCTGGGTTCGAGATAGGTACCCGGAACGAGCAAATCCACAGCGGAATAATTTCGTGTCATATATACAAACTGTACACATATTGAGAAAACTTAACATTATGTTCTAGTATTAATGCTACCAAGAACCATCATATAAAGTCATATGCTGTCATATACCGTCATCTGTCTATTTATATTTATTTATTTATTTTTCTACTTATTTATTTGAACATATTTGACACGGTAGCCAACGAACCTATAAAAATATAGTCATTATAAGACAACTTTTCATTAGAAACAATATCTATCATCATATACCATCAAACAACGTCATCTATTATTTACCATCACACACCACCATATAGACGGTCATCTACCGTCATACACTGTTATGCACCACTGATCACCTACTGTCATACATGGCCATGTATGATGGTGTATGATGGTGCATGATGGCAGATGACAGTGTATGATGGTATGGGATGGTAGATGAAGTTGAGTGATCGCACAAGACAATGCACGAAGGTGTATGATGGTAGATCATGGTAGATAATGGTAGATAGTAGATAGTGTCCCTAATGAAAAAATATGTTTAAATAGATAAATAGGAAAATAAGTAAATAAATAAATAAATAAAAGTAAATAGATTATGGTATATGGTGTATGGTGATATCTATCTATTGATCTATCTATCTATCGATCTATTGATCTATCGATCGATTGATTGATCGATCTATCTATATTTATTCATTTATTTATTTGAATTCGTCACTGTTTTGAGTAAATAAAAACTATATAAAAGTGACATGTAAAGAAAACAGAGCTTCCGCTCCAGTTGAAATTCTTACTACAACCACTGTACGTATAAGATCATACATACATAAATAGATACACTGAGACATATATACATTCATATTACATAATAATTACGTCTACAATAGGATGATTATCGACAATGATAAAATTGCAATTTATCATTATACACTTCAGTCAAAGCTTTCTTAAATAAGTTTACACTGGAAATAGTCTTCAAACTTTGCGGCAAACCTTCCACAAGCTTGGTAAATATCAGACGACTAATGGACGTTCGTCAAGCTCGTTCTCTCAGAAAAATGATCCCCGTCTAGGGCTCGGAAATCGTTTTTCTGAGAAAACGAGCTTGGCGAACGTCCATTAGTCGTCTGATATTTACCAAGCTCCCACATGAATCAGGTTTGTGTTCAACTTCAAGTATATTTCCATCGTTATTATCATATCGTGACTTCCACTTAGGCAGTACATGTGACGAACCTGCACCTTAGGTCACCGTCTGAGTCGTGGTAGTTCAATGGTTAGAGCGTCTCACCGGGCATCAGAAGGTTGCGGGTTCGATTCCCCGTCTAGGGCTCAGACTAGGTCGTCTGATATTTACGAAGCTCCCACATGAACCAGGTTCGTGTTCAACTTTAAGTATAAAACCAAGTGTCTTGTTGGCCTCAGAACACATGTCCTCGATATGTCGCGTCCAATCTTGGTCACGAGACATGGTAATACCTAAATCAGCTGTATGCGGTACAAGTTGCAAAGGCTGACCGTCGATTTGGTAATCACGCATAAAGTACAATGTACAACAATATTTTCTTTTAATCTAGCAACCGCTTACACAAATAGTAAAAAAGATAGATTGGTACTGACCACAACAAATGGAGCACAAATTCCTCCCAGCCGCGAACACATAGAGGCAAATCCCATGCCATTATTTCTAGAAGAGATTGAAATAATTATTTATAGGTTTAAAATAATTGTGGCCACCATCTTGATTCGTCTTATCTTGAAATCGATAATTATCGTCCATGGTACATGTTAAACTAGCACACATCTAGCATGTCCTGAGTAAGGACTGAATCCTTATTGAGAATTGCTCTATGTTAAATGGTTAACTCATTTCGGCGAGGAGATCTCCCGTCGACGAGTACAATTGTCTGACGCTAGCCAGAGTAAAATCAGTAATAAAAGATGATTTATAAACAATTGGCGATATTTTCATGACAAGAAAAACCAAAAACATTTAACAAAAAGATAACCCATCAGACAGAAATCAACTGAGTAATGAGACGCAAGACTATCGACTTCAGATAATTTGACTTTACTTCAATTTACTATTCCTACACTGCATGGTAATAGTTCAACACCGTGTTGATTATCTTTACCAAATTTCCAACATTCATCTTGACTTAGTAGCTTTCTCGTTTTTAACTAGAATCCTTACTGAGAATCCATGCGCAAAAAGCAATGCGTAAAAGTCAACTAAAAAGTTAAAATTAAGAAAAAAAACAAGGGAATAAAGCTAGAATACAAGTTAATATTTTTTATCCGCTTATACTGAACAAAATCATTAACGTTTAAAGGGATAAATAATGACTCGAGGGGAAATAAAGTCTAAGGAAATAAGGTACGCAAGCGAATGTTTTTAACCATTCATACTAGACTAAAACAGTAACTTAGTGAGAGATCAAATGAAAGGAAAGTTTTTTATAGTAGGTTTTTATGGGAAAGAGTTTTTAACTAGTAACAGTGACAGGGACATTGAGATAACATATAGATCTGGATGCGTAGAATGACAATAACGTTTGTTTTTATTGATTTTACCTGAGAACTGTGGGATAGAGCTCGGCAGTGTGAATATACACTTGATAAAAAGCGGCAGAAATACTGAATTTTCCAATCAGAGAAAATGTTAAGACCAGCTCTTTGAGTTCCTTATCTTTTTCTAGAGTCGACAAATAAAAAGAAAAAATTGTTAACAGAAAAATAATAATAAACAACAAATTCTGCGCACGGAGATATTACATACACATGGAACCGTTTTTAAATAAATTTAAATAATAATAAGTACCGGTAATGTAAAATAATACAAAATTGCAGAATCGGTTCTTTTAAATGAGTTTATGTTAAACTTGCTCAGAATTTTTTCAGTTTCTATCTAGAGTTGGCTCTTAGAAACTATTTAATACTTCCATGTGAAGGTAATTTTAAACAAAATTTCACGTCAGATGAGTGCCAAAACAAGCATGGCCAACGGATCAGTGTATTGACTGACCAGTTTGATTAAACACATTTTTGACTATTTGAATATCATTTGATCAAACACGCGCATGGAAAAGTACAACGTGAAGACAAGTGAGATTTGCTCAACTAGCAATTCGAAATTGACAATGTTAGCAGTAAAATCGCGGCTGAAATTATTATTATTATGTCTCATAACACATTATCGCAAATTGCAATATGTTTCCACACAGGGGCGTAGGAAGCGGGAGGCGCGGGGGCCGTGCCCCCAATATTAAATGTGGGGGGGCCGGGATGTCTTTCGGACCCCCAAAAATAATTGAATTTGGAAAATGCGGTGACATTTTTGGATTTTTGGAGGTATCCGAGCTCGTGTATAAATAAATGAAATATCTGTGTTCGAAAAGTTTATATCACTTTATATATATCAAGAATTATATCAAGAATTTATCTTTTGTATGGACCTGTACGACGATTATGAAAGAGGTAGATGAGACTCTAAACATGCCGTTTCCGGCAATCTAGAGACTCCACATTTTAAAAAGTTTCTCTCTCCGGGCCAACCATGGTGGCGCCTCGTGAGATCGCCCCCCAATCCCAACTTGCTTCCTACGCCACTGTTTACACAGTTCACATAAACTATTCAATTTCATTATACTTTTACAGTAAATGAGATTACACTAGTAACATTTAATATAAAACTATATTTACAAACTAATTAAAGTTCAATATGTGTAAAACTAATGTCCAGCATTGCTACAAAACATTGCAGGTACAAAACTTTTTTACATCGCTTCGTTGGACATTTCGGCAAAGAGTAGTTAAAAAATCCCAGCAACGTTCGGTAGTGTAAACGAGCCTATATAATTTGTTTTCTTTAAAGAGTTATCCAAGAGATAAATCCAGAAGCATTACCAGAATACTCTTTGGGAAAACAAAGCAGAAAAAGGCCAAATTTTGGCAACCGTAAACATAGAAAAAAACCTCAATTGTTTTCCTCAAAACTGTCAAGACCTCATACGGTAGAAAGAATCGTTTAAAGATAACGAGAAAATTTCCGAAACTGTTTCCATCAGCTCGTAAAACAAAATTAATACGTTGGAGCTAAACAAAAGGTCATCTCAACAGCGGCCATTTCTCTCTCTCTCTCATTTTGTTTTGCATTCCGTGATCGCGTGGCTCGCTTTCTTTCTGGGCCGGAAATTTTGCAGAAAGGTTTATAACATTAATTCGTTTAGCCTATAGAGTTGAGGTTAAATTGAACAGTTTCATGTCAACTAGACGAACTTACTTAACATTGAACAAATAAGACCTAAAAAAACGAAAGCGTGCCAGATCCAAATAGTAAGTTTACGTAAATTATGCCATTCTAAAGCATGCATATTGTAATAGAGACTGAAGTTCTAACTTAGAGAACTACATCGGTAGATGTTTGCTTGATAATGTCTGTTGATAAACCTAATACTAGTTGCTATCTTATATCTCTTACCAGTGAGTACTATCGGAAGTATACTAAGTAAAGCCACCCCACCAGTCACAAAATATATTATCAATGGAATACGTCTACCAATTCTAAATGCAAAGAAAAAAGTCAAAAGAACGGACAATGATTATTAAACTACTATATAGAGAAGAGAAGATAATTATTAAATATATACTATATATATAAGTATATACTATACTTTTACACCAAATTGGTTTACTGTGTTAACCGTAAATCAGGAAAAAACCTTGACTAGAAAGATGCAGCCTAGACAATCTTGAGTCAATTAATTTGGTCTTACAAAATCTTGCTGAACAAACTGCGGGACGCCATGGACTCAGGAAACCGCTTAGCTGTGGACGGGATACAAAACCCCAACCTTCTAAATGCTAACCCTGGCTAGCAATTTGAAGGTAGCGGCGAATACTTTAATAGTACCAAACTGCAATCATAAAATGCTAATTGCATTTAATTAACCTGAGATAAATGTTCTCGTTGATTTAGATGGAACGTATGTGGAAACCATTAAACCGATGCCTTAAAAATTATATCCAACATAGATTCACCATCCATGTTCTAAATCGTAGGTATTTGCAAAAACACACTTGACAACATTATCCTGGACATTTTCAAACGAACCTGTTAATGGTAATTAAAATATTTAAAATGAAATAAAATATTTTAATTATTCTATCGATACAACGTATTATCGAAACCAGTTAGCAACTCATATTGCTTCCGCTCATACGAGAAAGTAAGCTGTGCTTAATTTCCTTGAAAATCGACAATCTACTCGCAACTAGGTTTTCCTTGCAGGATGGTAAAATACTACAAAACGAAATAATTTCAGTACAAGATGCGTGGTTAATAAATGAAAAGTAATGGAGTTTAAGAAGCTAATATTAGGAATAATTGCTTTTGAAATAAAACGGGGACAATGTGACGAGTTTTAATTTTTACCTGTTGACCAACACAGAAGCGATGAGGTAGGCAGGAATTTCAACGATCCCAGAAAGAGCAAAGTTGACGTACATGTTTCCAGCCAGATCATCCGAGTTGAAACCAAGGCCATAATAAACAGCGCTGGTCACTAACCTTTTTAACAGTTACAAAAACAGTACTTTCTTATGATAGTAAAAATAATAATAATGATAACGATAACGATGATGCTGCTGCTGATGACGATGGTGATAATGATGATGCTAATAATAATAATAATTATGTGAAAAACGAGCAAGAGTGAATTTTTGGGGTAGAAACACGAGGCAACAGCCAAGTGTTTTGGATCAAACGAAGCATCTACTGCGATTTTTTATACGGTGTAAAAAGGCGAATGAATCTCGAGGTTCGTGAAATCGAATTTGGAGAAGTTACTATTGGTGTAAATAAAGAATATCGAACGGAAAGTTTATTCATACAAATAAAGAAAAATCTTTTACTGATTTACAATCATTGATTTAATTCAAAGCAATACAAGGACAAGCTTGACTGGGTAGAAACAACGGAATCACCGGAATCTGTGCATTGATGAAGTAAGACGTTGACTGAAATACCAAGAAGTATGAACATGCTGTAGAAAAGATAGTGGAAACACAGGGTTAAGGTCTCATGGGACTTCAGCACACAAACTTACCGTTAAATAGGCCTATCTTTTTGTACTTGAAATAGAGAAGAAATATTATCAGATAATTAATATAGCGGTTCCTCGAGATTCAAGAGAGTGAAGAGTAAGGAAAGAGAAGTAATCGAAACGTACCAGGATCTCCAAAGAGAACAAATAAAGAAGATGTTAAAGGTCAAGATAAATATTTGGCAAGAATTGGCATAAATATTTCAAGTGGACTGATGCAGAAAACTGTTCTGCTGGGAAATGTTATGATTGTAAGGAAAATACTTTACTAAGGTTGCAATTAGCAACTTGAACCAGGAATAGCTATAGCACTTTGCGATTTTTTATACCAGCTGTGATGCTAAAATGACCATAATAAAAATATTTATATAATAATAATAGTAGTAATATTAGTAACAATATTAGTAACAATAATAGTAACAATAATAGTAATAGTAACAATAATAGTAATAGTAATGATAAAAGTAACGATATTGATAATAATAATGATAATGATAATGATAATGATAATGATAATGATAATGACAGTGATAGTGATAATAATAATAATGATAATAATTATATGACAGACGATATGCAAACTCAAATCTTAGAAAATGCTTATGACCCTGAGAGGAAGATAGAACTCGTAAACACATGATGATCAGCACGACGCTCTAGCCTTTGAGCTTCTGAGACTCAGGAAAGTGAATGATGTTTACAAATGAGTGCTGATTCGATTTGTGTTCGCCTTTGTGCTTTTTATGGTTTGAATTTGCGATAGAGTTTATGGTTGTTCTAGTTCATAATGGTTTCATTTTCTCTGTTCGGCAAATATAATATGACGTTATTAATTAAATTAATTAAATATATTAAATATATATTAAATATAATTAAATTAAATATAACGAGAGTTTCTAAGTATAAACTTCTGAGAACAGCGTAAAACCTACCAGGAAAATCCTTCGATGCAGGTGATCATGCGAAGACGTCGAGTTCTGAATAAGTCCCAAATATGATAGGTCTTTTTGGAAAGACTCGACTTTTTCTCATCTTTATTCTCCATCAACAAAGTTTCAGTATATTCTCTTTTATTTACATTTGCAATTTTCTTTAGGATTTTATCGGCATCCTCAGTTCTTCCTCGTGCAGCTAACCATCGTGGAGACTCTGGCATCCACCTTGAAGCAATTTAGTTCAATTAAAAATTACTGGCAATTGGATGAAATAGATCGCAGTTTTGACTAGGTTTGAATTCTGAGTAGGGATAAAACTTTGCCAAATCATAATATCTGAGTGGCATTCGGGTACGATTTTTTTAAATTTTCACTGTTTGAAAGATTTTTTTTGATGGTCAAAGTAATCTTTGCTTATTTCATGTCCTGAATTATATCGCGACACTCATTTGAATTTCAAGCTATAGAGTGGCTTTACATGGCTTGTTTAATTAATGTGTACTCAATCTCGTTCGTCGAGTTTTCCTGCACAATTGAAGAAATGGGAAAATCTCGAAGAGAATCAAATTTAAAGTCTTAGAAAATGTAGATGCTCGCACTGTGGTAAGCCCAGGTCTCAGAAAATTAGTTTTTTATAGCATCAAACCGCAATCTCCGAAGACATTTAAAAAACAAATTTAACCCTACCAAACTGCGATCTCCGAGAATAAACTAACAATCGGAATTTTTTAGATTTCTATTGGTTGTCTTGAAAAAAGTTCTTAATGACGAATAGTAATTCGATCTTCTACTAAACACAACAGTGAACGATTGAAAGACGACGGTTATATCCATAATTTCACAGATTTTTAACAAATTTTTATCCGGATAATAAAGGAATATATTGACGTGAAGTTTATGATGCTGCCAGAGCAATTTTTGCTAGTTTTGATAGTAATGAACTGTCTTTCTTTCTGAAACTATAGTTACTAAGATTTAACCTGAGACCTAATGCAGGTCCCAGTCAATGTTAGTTTACGTTTCAAAGAGCGTTGGCAAAGTGCAGACTAGCTAAACACAACGTTTACAGGAATATGCCAAATACCGACAAAAGTGCTTCCAAATACACGATTCCTAAATTATTATCGTCGACACCGAAGGTGTCATTTGTCTACGTGTTGACTCCTGGTGTTTACTACGTCATCGTGACCTTTTCATTTCACAAGTGATCTTAAATGAAGTATTCTTAGTATTATAACGAAACTATTATTACCAAGATTTACAGCAAAGTCTTAATAAACGCATCAGAGCTAAAGTGAGAAGCAAGAAAACGTGTTAAATGAGCCTATGGCGTTCTGCGAATTAAAGGACCGGAAGCATCAAGCTCACAACTAACTAGATATCCAAACTTGAATCATCTGTGGCGTGTCCACTGGAGAGTATATGTTACCCTAAATAAACGTGCCTCTCCCCAACTGAAAACTGGAAAACCTGAAAAACTTAAAGAATATGACAGATCTGAATGCACAATTGACGAATTAGATTCACTGAAACCCATCATTCTCCTTCATTTTTCGCAATTTAATACGGTAATTTATTCAGGGTTGCTTGAGTCACTGTTTTTTTTGTTGTTTGAAAATGAAAAAACAATAAATTTTTTCGAATATTTTGTTATTATTGAGCTGACGAAAGCTTGTGACACATGTTGCAAGTGAGATGTTGACCCACTGTGCGTTAATTAAGACAACTAATGGTGTTAGTGAGACTATAAAGTATATGATAGTCAAGTCACCTTACCACAAATACAGGATAAAGAAAAGATTTGGCAAGGTAATGAGCAAATTAAAGTACTCCCATTCGCGTACGAGATAAGCAAAAAGAGCTTCCAAGGCAATTCCGACACCATAACCTGATTGAACCATTCCATTGGCCCAGTTTCGCTGTTTTATTCCAACCATTTCCGTTGCCAAAAGGAATGCCACCATAAAGTTACCTGGTACAAAACGAAGAGCAGAAGATGTAGAACCGAGATATATTATGCCTATGGGATAATTAATTCGTAGAAGAGGTAAGATTTAAACCAAAGACCAAATGGTCTTATAGATTGCGCTCGAGTCATGCCAGTGAAAATCTTGACATCCTTTAAAAATTTGAAAATAAACACCAAATGGTTATATGTGGTTAGGCTGTGTATTTATCCTACAATTAAAAATCCCTTTGTAACATGAGGAGTAAAGTAGGTTGGTAGTTTAATGTGTCAACGCGTTTTTATACATTCTGATAAAGTATTGGGGTTGGAAGGCAACATATCAGCCTGAACGTTGAGTGTACTAGCGGAAAAATCCTGTAATGTTGATTACTTTTCTACGCCGAAAATTGCAATGCCAAGAGAATAGCATCTCTGTTTGACTTTAGATGAAATACTGTCACGTAAATCTCATGCATGAGTTGCATGGACTGACGTGCTGGCATTAAGGATATTTCAATGATCACGCTAAGATTTAAGCAGACGAATTTAAATTTTTATAGCCCCTTGAAGGCTTCTTTCTACAATCTGATCATAGTTTCATCAGATGCCACCATCGGAATGCGGAAAAGTTTCAAGTATGTATCGGATATAAAGTGCAAGTTCGTAGTTCACTCCTTCGAATTAAGATATGGAAATGAAAACATCTTTATCCAGAACCAGCCGACAACTTAAAGAAATAAAGGATAAAACAAACTCCGAACAAGAGTGTCATCTTGATAACTCA
>JBAHVQ010000432.1:374674-411744 GCA_036872915.1 Nanipora kamurai | reverse complement strand
GTGATTAAAGTTTAAATGAAGTAATTCAAGTTTGTCATTTTGTCGTACTATTTCGCTCTACCCTGGTATCGAGCACTCTACTCATATGATTGTGAACTTGCTACTTGTCTATATATATTTATCATTTATAGACCCGGAGCGATGGTGATTCGGCGAAATATTTCCCGGAGTGATGATACTTATATATGCATATATATATATATAAAGCGTGGGTCGCCACTAGGTTGACAGACCTCAATACCATAAATACAGAGTCTATGAAGAGTTAAAAATTAAAAGAGTTTTTATCGGTAACTCGAGTTTCACGCTCTAGGCGATCATCAGACTAAGATCCCAACTGATTACTAGGCCCTCATAAACTTTAGAGAATGGTCACGTGATTAATATTGTAAAAGCTATAACCTATTTACATTTTTAAGACCTACAACTATTTTAATAAAAATTTGCATATGAATTTCAACCGATGCCTACATTGGGAAATAAGTTCAGATTTTTTATTCAATAAAAATCATTTATCCGCGTTTAATATGCAAAATTTTTTCATGATTGACCATGGATTTCTATTGAGCACTCTGCCAACGGTTTTTATAACCTAATCTACGTTTGTATATATTTGCTCCTCCTTCGCTGAGCACTCTTTACAACGACCTTGGACATAGAACTACATTTGACTATTCGACCAAGAACATCCCCTTGCTATCAGAGAAACGCTACAGCAGAACACTTATCGAGATTAAGTGATCTGAAGAGTGTTATGTGGCTATGTTAAGAAATAACATAGCCACTCAACATTTAGCAAAATGACGTATACTAATTGGCTGCCTAGATGTGCAATAAGTTCTTCGTACAGACCGGCTAGTTGTTTGAGGCTCGAAAGATGAGCTCCTTCTCCGAATTATACATTTCCTGGCCATATAATAAATTCCCTGTACTAACCGCGTTTGTTCGGTCTGTACGGGAAATTATTTAACCTCGGAATTTACGCACAAAAAAATCAGACGACTTGAGGACGTTCGTCAAGCTCATTCTCTCAGAAAAACGATTTCTGAGCCCTAGACGGGAATCCAACCGCAGCCTTCTGATGACTGGTGAGACGCTGTTACCATTGAGCTACCACGACTCAGATGGTGAGCTAGGATGCAGGTTCGTCATATGTAATGCCTAAGCAGAAGTCACGATATGATAATAATGATGGAAATACTTAATGCTGAACACAAATTTGATTCATGTGGGAGCTTGGTAAATATAAGACGACTAGAGGACGTTTGACTTCCGCTTAGCTAGCTCATATAATGAACCTGCACCCTAGCCCACCATCTGAGTGGTGGTAGCTCAATGGTTAGCGCGTCTCACCGGTCATCAGAAGGTTGCGGGTTCGATTCCCGTCTGGGGCTCAGAAATCGTTTTTCTGAGAGGACGAGCTTGACGAACGGACTCTAGTGGTCTGGTATTTACCGAGGTCTCACATGAACCAACTTTTTGATTTATCGATCAAAAATTGTCATTTTACTTTTAGAAGTAGGTTTTCGATCAGAATGAGGTATCGCTATGGGTTCGCGTCTCGGTCCCTTGTTTGCTAACATTTTTCTTTCATACCAGGAACAAAAGTGGCTTAGAAATTGCCCCGTTCAGTTTAAACCCATATATTACAGACGTTACGTTGACGATTGTTTCATTTTGTTCAGATCTAAAGACCACATTACTCCCTTTCTAGACAAAACACTTCCGTTTCTTGACATTAAAATTCAACGCTCTAGTGGTTTATTTGCTACCTCAGTTCATCGCAAACCAACTTTCGCCGGCCTTTTTACCTACTTCGGAAGTTTTTTTACCCCTCGTGTTTAAAAAGGGATTAATTTACTCTTTAATGTTTTTTAATGTTTAAACTAAGCTCCTCTTACGATATCTTTCACGCTGAACTGGAGAAATTGAAAATTTTATTAAAACAAATGGATATCCACTCAGATTTTTGGACCACTGTTTTCAAATTTTTTTAAACAAAATTTCTCATTTAGTTTTACCTTTGACCGGAAATCATGGCCTACAAATTCGTCAACAAATAATCAAATTACTTTCGTCAGCCTATCCACACCTCCAAATTCGCGTTGTTTTTTGGCCTGTTGTCGTTGGCCTAACTTTTTCCGTTTTAAAGACAGTTTACCATTCAAATTGAGATCGCACGTAGTTTATAAATTCACGTGCTGACGCTGCCAGGCATCGTATACAGGCGAAACATGCCATTTATTACACACTAGGATCTCCGATCACATGGGTATTTCGGCCTACACCGGAAAATAGCTCTCACACTCAACTTTATCTAGGGTCTTTTCACATAAGGTGAAAACCGAACATGAAATCTCTTTTGACGATTTCGAAATCTAGTCCTCTGGCTCAACTCAGTTTGACGTTCTTCTCCGAAAAAGTCTGTTAATTTCTACAATACGACAGTCTCTTAACGCTAATATTAGATCCTTTTCCTCAGCACTTTTTTAACTAATTCTTTTCCCTTTTTTATTTATTGATTTATTTACATTTTTTCCCCTTCTAATTAAATTCTTCACACATCTAATTCTTCACCACGTGACAACTCGCACTCCTTCCGCTAATTCGTCTTACCGCTAATCTTTGTGGCATTCATTCACCACCATTTTTATAACAGTTAGCTATTAAAGCTGCTTAACCCTAGCAAATAATTACTCTGATGATGTTACTGGCTAAGCAACGAAACGTTAGTCATTAAAATTTTTATATTAAAAATATGGTTCCTGTATGGCTTTATTTAAACTAGTTTGCTGGGCTGTTATATTTTTAACTAAATTTCGTTTCCCACCTGGCTCTTCAATCGCAAGAAATATTTTAAACAGATGACAAATTTGATAGGATTTTTTGTAAAGAGTGATGTGTTTTCCTTATAAGAACTAACATAGGCAAAGAAAAATTTAATGAAGTAAGAGCAAAAACACATTTTAAATTTGCACTGCACTGAGCCTTATTACACTTATTATCATAATATTAATATAATATTATTATATTTATTATATTATTTCACACTTATTAATATAATATTATTATTATATTATAGTATGACATTTATTACACTCATTATTATGCCAGTCGTTGATCCTATTTTCAATATTCTTTTTTCTGAATATACAATTACCAGTTGCTTGAGATGTGTCCTGAATATTTCAATACATAAATAAATTACAAGTACACATAATATTTCAATTTTCAGTACTAGACAATTGTTTAATTAATCGTAAGGTCTTACTTTTTATGAGAATAGTCATACAGCAACACATTTCTAGAAGCCAGAGCCAGCCAATAATTTGATAAAATATAAGATAAAAATATTCCGAAGATTAACATCTTGAAAACTCAGAATACGAGTCAAAATCAAGACGTAAGTTGAATAAGTAATATTTCGGTTTTATTTCAAAACCATCATCAGACCAATTCAAATTACATCGAGTATGCAGACTTTATATACACAGGGTGGATGACATCATTCTGAATAAGCCTAATTAAGATGACTGTAAACCTACATTAATAAAGCAATGGAGTGGAACGGAAATGGGTGATAAGGTGGTGAAAATAGTAAGTGACTGTGGAGAAGAGGAGGTGAGAATTAGGAAAATAGTGCAAGGTCTATATTGGTCTTTAAGACCAACGTTCAATTCAGGTCTATTAAACTCAATGTAAAGAGCTTCTAAGAAAAACAGTACGTTACGTGAATAATACTTACATGAAAGAATGGTTTTAAAGTTGTTGAAAACAAGGTTTCGAATATTAGAAGAAATGTTGCTAGCAGGAGAAGTGCCGTGTAAGCGGTTAAAAATTTGATTTAGATTAATTAGGTATTGTGCATGTTTGCAGTGGAGAAAATGTTGTGCTACGGATCGGAGCTAAATTTGAATTGAGTTGAATGTTCGGTTAAGCGTTTATTGAGACAACGATTAGTTTTTCCGAAATATACTTAGAGCCGCAACCAGGACAAGAAATTTCACAAACAAGATTACTTTGAGAGAGATCAGGAACTTTATCTTTGTTGGGAAGGAAGTAGGAGACTGTTTTGTTACAACAGACTACGATAAAATTAACGGGCTCTTTCAGATGTTGTTGAATTTTCTTAATGCAATGGTTCACGAGATTTTCACCTTTCCTCCCGAGATAAGGAATTCGGAACCAGATTTTGGGGCGAGTGTCATCAACTGATGCGGCAGCTTTATTCATATTACTAGAATACATTTTCATTAACCTTTTAGCCAATGAGTTTTTGATCGAATTAGGAAAGCCATTCCAGGACATATAAAATTTAAGTAATAATTTAAGTATCAAAAAATGTCTTGTTGCTACAAATCATAAATGCTCTTTGGAAAATAAATTTTGAGAAACGCGTATATTGACCAGTGTGAGTATCTTTACGATAGACATCAGTTTCGAAATCAGAAATCTTAATATCCAAAAAGTGTTTTTTGCATTGTTAGAGAAGGTATCAACGGTGAACTGGAGATTTTTATCAAAAGAATTGAATTTTTCTAATACAATAGAAATATCGTATGGTTTGATAAGTACGAGCGTACCGTCAACATAACGTCTATAAAATTTAATGATTCCGGAGTGAATTAAATCGGTGTCATGATTATTCACGATTATGTAAATTAGGCGGTTACCGTTAGGTATACAAGGGCTTGGTATACCTATGTTTAACGTTGAATAAAATCATAACATGGTGTCAGGATGAACAAACTTCGCCCACCTGAACCATTATCATTCGAAGGGAACATAGCAGAGCAATGCGATAGATGGAAGCAACAGTTTGAATTATGTATCGCTGCTACGGAATCTGATGAGAAAGACGATAACATCAAAACGTCGATATTTTTGACGTGTATTGGGAAGCAAGCTCTCGAAGTCTACAATACATTTACGTTCGCAAATGACAGCGACAAAATGAAATTAAAGCCAGTTGTGGAGAGGTTTGAGGCTTACTGCAAGCCACGAAAGAACATTACACTTATACGACACCATTTCTTTACATATAGACAAAGCGAAGGTCAGTCGTTTGATGCATTTATTACGGAATTAAAGAAGCAAAGTTCGCAGTGTGAATTTGCAACTTTACGAGATATCGGAGATATCAGAGATCTAAGTAACTCGCTAAGAGAAAGATTACTTCGAATGGACAATTTAAGTATGGAAGATGCCATAAAGCTAGGACAAGCAGCCGAAGCCACGAAAAAACATGCCTATGAGTTATGCAGATTACAAGAAAAACAAGCTATAGATGCACTCAAGCTGAACCAACACAATAGCAAGCTAGCACAAGCAAACAATGACTGCATTTCCCAGCCATGCAAATACTGTGGTACTTCTCATAAGCGCCGAAACTGTCCAGCGTATGGCATAACATGTCCAAAATGCAAAAAATTAAACCATTTTGCTTCGGTCTGTCTCACAAAGAATCGACTTTACACAAGTTCAACCACAACACGAAATTGACCATGCGGATTTTTTCATTGGGGTTGTGGAAAAAAGTGAACAGCAGCATAATGATACACCGAGGGAGAATGATAAAAATTTGGAAACCAATGAGCTAGATTAGTTCATTTCACTACAATCAAATGGTTCTAATATTCGATACAAGATTGACACAGGAGCTCAAACCAATGTTCTGCCGCTATCAATATATAAACAACTCAACATCAAGTCTATCCTAGAAAAGACAAACGTGGAATTATCAGCATATAATGAGGGAGATATACCAGCTATCGGAAAGTATGAATTAAGTTTAGAAACCAAGGGTAAAAATCACAAAGTTGTGTTTATTGTCACAGATACTGAAGCACCACCACGCCTTGGACTTCAAACATGTCAACAACTCAACATTTTTGAACGAATATGGGTTGTCAACACATCGGAGCCAAATTTAGTCGAAGAATATAAAGATGTATTTGGTGAAACTGGGTGTTTATCAGGAGAGCATCACATTGTGACAAACCCGGAAGCGAAGCCCGTCATACATCCATCTAGAAGAATTCCTATAGCAATGATGGACAAACTTAAAGCTGAATTGTAAAGAATGAAACTACTTGACGTGATAGAAAAGATCGATGAGCCAACTGATTGGGTTAGTTCTTTAGTGATTGTTAAGAAACCTGATGGTAAAATTCGCTTATGTCTTGATCCGAGAGACCTCAATAAAGCAATTAAACGGCATCATTATGCTATGCCAACTGTCGATGAAATCTTATCCAAGCTTGGAGGAGCAAAAGTATTTTCAAAATTAGATGCGTCGAGTGACTATTGGCAAATAAAAGTCGACGACGAAAGCTAGAAATTGCTTACGTTCAATACACTATTTGGACGACATCGATTTAAAAGGCTACCATTTGGAATTCATAGTGCAGCAGAAGTGTTTCAGAAGAAGATTTCTGAAATTATTAGCGACATTGATGGCGCAGACAACGATCAAGACGATATCATTGTCTTTGGAAAAGATAATGAAGAGCATCATAAAGCCCTAACGCAGGTTTTCGATAGAGTTCGAGAGTCCGGACTCAAATTGAATAGGAAGAAATATACCTTCGGACTCACGGAAACGAAGTTTCTTGGTCACCTTATCTCTGCTGATGGAATTAAACCGGATCGTCGTAAAATTGAAGCTATTTTGAAAATGCCATCACCAGATAATATAACAGAGCTTCAAAGATTTCTGGGAATGATCAACTATCTCGGAAAATTCCTTCAAAATTTATCGAAAGAAACCGCACCACTACGTCAGCTATTGGAAAAGGATGGTTAATGGCGTATTGAACAGCAATACGAAACAGCAATTAATACTCTGAAGAAGATGATTACTAGTTGTCCAGTATTAGCCTGTTACGACTCGAAGTTACCTACAAGACTCACGACAGATGCATGCGTCGAAGGCAGGCCTGGGAGCAGTTTTAGAACAGAAGCACGAAGATGTATGGAAACCAATCGAATATGCTAGTCGAGCTATGACCCAATGTGAACAGTATTATGCACAAATCGAAAAAGAAACACTTGCGATAGTATTTGCATGTGAACGGTTCCATGAATATACCTATAGGAAGCGAATCATAGTACGCACAGACCACAAACCACTCAAGACAACTTTTTCCAAGCCGATCAACAAAGCACCTCCCAAGAATGCACAGATTCTTACTGCGACTTCAGAAATATGATCTTCAAGTTGAATTTATATCTGGAAGTGAGATTCCAGTAGCCGATACACTCAGTAGGGCGTATCTTACCTATCCTGCTAAGCCAGAAGTCTCAGAGAAAGAAATTCGATGTCATGTTCATTCAACACTGAACAGCTTACCTGTGTCCACGTCCAAACTAGATGAGATTAAGAGAGAAACTGCGAAGGATGAAAGTCTCCGGAAACTGAAATCTTTCATTCAAGATGGATGGCCAGATGATAAAGAAGCAATATCAAATGCAGTCAAACCATACCTAACCCATCAAGATGAAATTTCAGAAACAGAAGGCATTATGCTTAAAAGGCAATCGCATTATTGTACCAACGTCAATGAGAAAAGATATGAAGAGCAGAATACATGAAGGACATCTTGGCATAGAAAGATGTAAAGCGCGTGCTCGTGAGGTATTATATTGGCCTGGTCTGTCTTCCGAAATTACCGATATGATTTCGCAATGCAGCACCAGTCTTGAATCTAGACGAAAACATCAACGAGAACCAATGCAACCATTGCCACCAGCAACCGAAGCGTGGACACGAGTTGGAAATGATTTGTTCAAGATGCAAGGTAAAGATTACCTTCTAGTAGTAGATTACTACACCAATTACCCAGAAATTAGCCTTTTACCAAATACCACCAGCTCCACTATATTTAAGCACACCAAATCAATATTTGCGAGAGAAGGAATTCCGAAAGTCGTCATATCCGTTAAAAGTTCGCAGTATACGAGCAAGGAATATCAGGAATTTGCAAAGAAATGAGAATTCCAGCACATTACGTCAAGTCCTTATCATCCCGAAGCGAATGGTAAAGCTGAACGGACAGTCCGGAGCATAAAATCATTATTAAAGAAAGCTTATAAAGACGAAGAAGATCCGTATTTAGCCTTGATGAATTTCAGAATACGTCCATGTCCAGACGGAACACCAGCACCAGCCACAATGTTAATGAATGATTTGCTCACAACGTTACCACGAATAAAAGAAACATATCCTCTAAAAAAGGTTGTACTGGAGAAGAAACAACAGAAGCAGAAACAGTATTATGATGTCAAGACAAAGTCCCTTAATCCTCCTAATGAAGGATCTACGGTACGAATTCAAGATGGAAATGGTTGGGATTCACTGGCACAAGTTCTAAAGCAGGCAGGTGCGCCCAGATCATATGTTATACAAGATGAAAATGGAAGAAAGTTGAGGAGAAACAGGAGAGATCTTCTGCATACTGAGGAAAGTTTCACCGTGAAAAATCCACAATATTCGGATGACGATGACGTGCAATTTGAAGAACCAGCTACAGGTAATATTCAGGACAATGATGTTACCCAAGATCCTTCAACCAGTTATTCCCATCCTATCAAAAGCCAGAAGTCTCAATATAGAACAAGATCCGGAAGAACTGTTCGACCACCTGAGAGGCAATATGAACATTAAATTATAGTAAGAAAAATTTATAAAATACAATTATTGATTAATACTATGTTGCAAACTATATTGCAAACTCAGGATATTAATCAAGTTTATTAAGGAATTTATCTAACTTTTATTTTACTTATCTTGGTAAATATTTTAAAAAGAAAGAAATAATTCTTTTAGTGTTAATGCATGTGTTCCTGGAAAGGGAAGATGTCATGATTATTCACGATTATGTAAATTAGATGAGTACCGTTAGGTACATCAGGGCTTGGTATAACTATGTTGAACGTTGAATAAAATCATAACAATCGGAAATGATACGTTTCTCAAATTCAGTGAGGATAATGTTTGCTAAAACTGGTCCAAGAGATGGGTTCGGAGATAAGCCCAGAGATGAGCCCATCGAGACACCGTCAACTTGTTGAAAAAGTTGGTTGTTAAATGAAAAGGCCGTTTTAGTACAAGAATCCAAAATAAGCTTTTTTAAAGCTCGCTTGCTCAGAGTAGTGTTAATTTGTTTATCATTATAAATTCGTTTGAGAATAACTTTGACAGTTCGTGTTAATGGGGCGTTAGTAAAAAATAAGATACAACATCAAAAGGGACAAAACGATACCCTTCACGAAATAAATGTTTAGGTATAGATACACGAATTTTAGGTACTGATAGCCAAATTATTCAACTTAAATCTTTTATATCCTGGAATGGCTTTCCTAATTCGATCAAAAACTCACTGGTTAAAAGGTTAATGAAAAAGTATTCTAGTAATATGAATAAAGCTGCCGTATCAGTTGATAACATTCGCCCCAAAATCTGGTTCCGAATTCCTTATCTCGGGAGGGAAGGTGAAAATCTCGTGAAACATTGCATTAAGAAAATTCAACAACATCCGAAAGAGCCCGTTAATTTTATCGTAGTCTGTTGTAGCAAAAAGGTCTCCTACGTCTTTCCCAACAAAGATAAAGTTCCTGATCTCTCTCAAAGTAATCTTGTTTATGAAATTTCTTGTCCCGGTTACGACTCTAAGTATATTTTAGGAAAACTAATCGTTTTCTCAATAAACGCCTAATCGAACATTCAACTCAATTCAAACTTAGCTTCGTAGCATAACATTTTCTCCACTGCGAACATCCACAATACCTAATTAATTTAAATCAAATTTTTGACTGTTCCACTCTATTGCTTTACCAATGTCGGTTTGCAGTCATGTTAATTAGGCTTATTCAGAATGATGTCATCCACCCTGTGTATATAAACTCTGCATACTCGATGTAATTTTAAATTGGTATGATGATGGTTTTGAAATAAAACCGAAATATTACTAATTCAACTTTCAAATTCATTACAAATTCAACAAGTGTGGACATAATTATTTTAAAAAATTATATATTATATGTATAAACAGATACTGGTAAAAGACGGCAAATAAATCCCTACTATATCTCCTATTGATCCTCTACTGGAACAGCTAACTGCATTGAAATGAACAGATGCAAATATGGGGCGAGGGGTTGATGCGTGCACGTCTTTCTAGCACATTAATTTAATGGCTTCTCATTTCACAGCCAATATTTGATAAAAGCTTTGTCCTTTTGACGATCTAACTGACTATTTAGCTAATCAATTGACAGGCTGTTCTTACCTTCCAGGTTGCTCGAATGTGTGATTTAACATGTGCGACGCCCTGTTACGCTCGGTACCATTTATTTCCCAAATATTTTCTGTTATCCTCGGGTCCTGAAGTACTCGGAAAGTAGCCATACGTTTCGTTCGCAGGAAAGTAGTCGCACCGTCTCTTTTAATAACTGGAGTCATAACAAAAATTTCGGGTTCTAGAAAAAATCAATTATCTCTATAAGAGTAGTATCTGAGTTTGTTGTACGAGATGTACGATTTAGAAGTACGGTTTTTACTGAACAGTTCCCTCTAGTATTTTCTTGGTACATTTTCCCACATTATCTGATGACACACCAACAATTTATTGTTTCAACAGAAGCATTAAATTCTTTATTCAATTCATTAGTATTCAGGAGCTTGATGAACACTTATGACGCTGCTTATCTCATCATTTTTCAAACTAAAAAATCCATTCAATTTTGGGTGAGTCATGAGATATAGCGGATAATGTCTATTCACTCGTGTGATAAAGCTTCGCTCGCGATGTTGAATCCCTTATCACATTCGTGACCATTGATTAACCCTTCCTAAACTCCTCAATCAACGCTGATACCCTCCCAAGAAGATGGGCAATTCTTTTGGCACAACGATCACATTCCGTCTAACACAGAGAAAAGATATTTCATAAAGAGGGCCAGAGAAAATTATTCAGGAGTTCGTCTCCCTCTAGGCAATGCTAGCAAATTTTTTAAAAGTACAAATCGACGGTTTGCATGTTCAAAGAGTCTATGTTAAAGTGAATTCCTACAGTTTCTACTGTTAAAATAATTATTTTGGCATAGAGCGATCTAAAAGGTCGAAGAAATGATGGAACGTTGGCATATTTCGTGATTGTCATCATTAAGATACATTATCTTCGGTTTTGTTCGGTGAACCTTTATGAAAATTGGTGAGAGGTTGTCGGAACCGATTTTTTTTTGCGATTGAACTTGGGGTTTCTGAAAAATTTTGTTTCATGAAATATTTTGAAAATTAGATATCTCGCACCACTTCATCTGTTTCCTTTGTTTGCCACGTTTTAAAGAAATTTACCGAACGAACCATCCAAATATATAACATTTGTACTGACGCGGACGGTGCTATCGTCATAGAATAACGATCCGGCCAGATCTTTATGCATGCGTGCAACGTAATATTTAGTTACCAGTCCCCGATTACAATTTTACTTAAGGAGCCAACTTAAGTGAAAGTAAATTTTCGAGGGTCAGAATCGTACGTTTTTTAGGAAATAGAAACTGTTTTACCGTGTTTGCATAACCAGATACAAATACGAGTGTTGTGTTCTTTCTCTTTATAGATCACCTCGGATTGATTTAGATTGCTTTGTTCTAGAGTAGCAGCCATCACCATCACATATGCATCTCTGACGGGAAGAGATCCCTTGTACCTAATTATATACACTTAAACCGGAAGTTTCTATTTACATACAGAATATATTACATACCTCTTTCTATAAAATTTTTTTCCCATATTATTATCTATATTATCTATAAAATTTTTTTCCCATATTATCAAAAATGTTCTAAAATAACAAATTATGAATGAATCTTAAATTATTGCTATATAAATATTGTCTCAAATATTGCATAATATCAATTATTATAAGTATTTAAATATATATATATACATTTATACATATCAATTATTATAAGTATTTAAATATATATATATAAATACTTATAATAATTGATATTATGCGATATTTGAGACAATATCTATATAGCAATAACTTATATATATACACATATATATCCAACAAAATGTAACCGAAAAGCTACACAAGTGACTTGAATAAGTAGAGCGCTCGATACCATCAGAGGTAGAGCCAAAATAACACAAATGGAGACAAATGTTTAGCTGTCGTTACTCCAAGTTTCACGCGCTTCGGCGATCATCAGGCAACTGACAGATTGTTTAATTATTCGCCCAATAAACACTACTGAAATACGATCCATGTTATGAATTTTGTTAGATGAACAAATTTGGTGAAAAGTTCCGAGCATTTGTTAAGTTTTTTCCCGCCGTTTCATTATCAAAAGTTTTTCTTCTAGGCAGAGATTGCACCTTCTGGAGTTTCCTTTACCAGCCGAAACGTGTTTTAAGAGTGACCATCTTATGTTGTAATCTCGTTTGCCACGCTTATGTTTCCACACGAGCTTAGAAAGTTCCGTCTCATTTGCATACTTCACGTTGTTAAACGATTTTTTATGGTTCCGGAATCTTTCTTTAAAGCTGTTGGCAGTGACACCGAAGTAAATGTGTTTTTCTTGATTATCGGCGCTCGTCACTACAGCCTGGTATACAACACTTTTTTCTAGCACTCAATGGCGTAGATCGTAGCGTTAATAGAGCCAGATTAGGATCTGCTCTTGCTTCTTTGCACCTCATAACAATTTTCTTGACCGTTTGAACTTGTCTTTCTTTGAATCCATGGCCTTTCGTGTAATAAGGTGACGAGATCACAACTTTGAAGCCATAACGTTTCGCTAATCCATGGAATTCAACAGAAGTGAACCGCGTGCCATTACCGCCAAGCGCTGCGGAGCCCATGTGCTTGGGGGGGCTTTAGCCCCCCAACTTTTCTAATGAGATAGGGCTTAATTTAGTAGTACGAACATATAATTACATTTTGTATATTTTTAAAAAAATAATTACCAGTTTTTAAGATATAGATTGAACAGTTTATAAGCAAAATTATCTCCAATTTCCAGCAGGGAGCATGGCTCCCTTGTATAAACAATTTCAGCCCCCCACATCTAAATAGCTTCCGCGGCCCCTGATCTCATATTAAAACTTCAGGTATGCCTTGTTCGGAAAAGACTGTTTGAGTCACATTGACTATAGCAGCTGCGGTAATGTTATTAAGCTTCCTTACAAAGGAGAACTTCGAATAATAATCGGAAATGATTATATACCACGATTCTCCCACTTTGAAAAGATCTGCTCCCAAAGTGTGCCACGGTCTCGGCGGAATTTTACTTGCAGTCATGGGCTCCTTTTGCTGAGAGTTCTGGAACTTCTTACAAGCTCCGCAGGAGGCTACTGTATTCTCAATTTCCTTGTAAATACCAGGCCAATAGACACAGGATTTCGCTTGAAGGTTACATTTTTCCATCCCCAGATGACCACTGTGGATTTCTTGCATTACCTGCTGTCGCAGAGATTCTGGAATTATGCAACTTCCGAGCAACAGGACTCCCTCTTGAATGGACATGTCGTCTCTATTGGTCCAATAAGGCTTTAAAAGTGGTTGAATTTTCTTGATACTATCGGGCCACCCTTGGATGACTGTTGGGAAAGGATCTGCAGAATCCCATCGTTAGCCGTTTCTTCTTTTATCTGATTTAGCTTGATGGGTGTAATCTCTACCAAGTGATGTACTTTAACTCGCATCCCTGGTATTTCCCACTTGTCTTATTGAGTCAATCGTGACAACGTATCGGCGATCACCATTTCCTTGCTAGATTTGTATTAAATGCTACAATCATAGGGCTGTAATCTTAAGAGCATTCTTTGAAGTCGTGGAGGTGTCATAATGAGATTCTTCTTATGAACCTGTTCTACTGGACGATGATCACTTTCTACTACGAATTGCATTCCATATAAATAACTGTGGAACTTTTCGCAGCGATAGACTACAGCCAGTAGCTCGCGTTCGATATTGCCATATCGACTTTCTGCTGGAGTGAGAGCCTTCGATGAAAATGCAATTGGTTGGCCGTTCTGTGTCAGTACAGCTCCCAAACCTTTGTTTAACGCATCAACTTGCACGGTGACTGGTTTACTTCTATCATAATAAGCTAACGTGGTTTCAGTACTAACTAGGCATTTGAGTATCTCAAATACTCTCGTATGCGCTGGAGTCCAATTGTACTCAACACTAGCCTCTCTCAGTGGCGCTGTGTTACTGGCCAGATTGGGCACAAACGGTGCCAAATACCTGTAGGTGATGAAGCCAAGGAAGGTGTGCAACTCTTTCTTGTCCTTCGGTGGCTCCATATTCTTTATGGCTTGGACTTTCTCTGGGTCAGGCTTTACTCCGTTGGATGTGTATGACATGCCAAAGAAACTACACTTGGTCTTGACAGCACACTTCTCTTGGTTAAGCTTGATGCCAGCTTTCCTAGTGCGTTCCATTGCTTCATGTAGGTGTAGATCATGGTCTGATTCGTCTTCGCCGTGGAGTATGATAGCATCTGCAATCCCAATAGCACCAGAACAATTACGATAGGTTTCATCGACTTTGAACTGAAATACATCTTGGCTCATCCATCGGCCAAAAGGCATTCTTAAGAATCTATATCGACCATTTGACGGTAGTTAAATAAGAGGACTCTTCATCTAATTTAACATTCCAATATCCATTTCGAGCATCCAACTAGCTTTGGGGTGAACTCTTCTACTATAAGGGTAGGATAGTGCATTTATAGCCGTATTTAAGTCCTTCGGGTCAAGGTATATTCCGTTGGGCTTTTCTCCAATGACTATGGAGTTGATCCAGTCAGTACATCTAATCACGTTTGTAATTATTCCTTCTCTTTCCATCTCGGCAAGCTCCGAATTCAATTTGTCCGTTAATTCTAATGGTACTCTTCGGGGTGCATGGACGGTGGTCATCCCACTTAAAGGCAATTTTTTTTAATTTTAAAGATAGAGGCATAGCAAAAGCATTTTTGGCAAGTACTGATCGTTAGAAATGATATCCAATAATTTTTTTGGATCACTCGTTAATTATGGTAATTAACAAAGATGGCGGCTAATTAAAGAGCCTAAAATTGAGCTCACGGTAAACACGAGTGTCATGCACTAGATATAGTAATAAACCTTCAGCAGGACAAATTTGAGCCTTCTACTACAAATATTGAAAAAGATATCATGTCACCAATATTTCAAATTCTGGTAAAATCAGAAAAACAAGAAAATAGAATTTTAAGTTTTGCTCGACACTATATGTTGCTTATAAACGTCTAAAAGCTACCAGCTTCATAGGTTTTGCCTTCTTTCACTTCAGCAGCATCTATATAGTTTTTTCTCATGTGCCTGAGTGTTTTTCTTCTATTTTTCACCTTCTCTGTGGTCTTTTTGGCTTGACATCTTGATACGATTGCGATCACAGTCCCTAGCGCCCTTGGTTGTAAACACTCCTGGAACTTTGTCCAAATCACCAAGTAATTTCAGGAATGAAATGTCACCATCATTGAATTTCAGCACAGCCAAATAAGTTGCAAGAGCAACAGTTTCTTGTTCAACATATGTTGACTTTGGACATCTTTCCCAAATGAGCCCATTCAAGCAATCATTCACATTTTGTGTCAAGCCATGTATACACTTCTGCAACAAGCTATGACCACTGAGGCTTTCATAAATGGGCTCAATGAGCTTAACAATGCTATCTGGGATTCCATTTTTATGATAGTAAGTCTCAGAATCTCTTGAAACCACACCAACTGTTTTCGGTTTCCGGGCAAAGATGATGCCGAGGGTTTTCATCAGTAGATGCTACATGATAAAGAGATGCCTTTATTGACTTTGCCATTTTATCAATGTCACCAAGGTTCTCTCTCACTGCTAGCCCATAATAGTTTTGAAGCACATCAATTTTTTCATCCGTCAGTCTACCCTACCCACCCACACCTTTACCATCGCTGAGTTTGACGCCTTTACTGGCATTCTTCAACTTTCGAAAACGACTTCCCACTCTCTTCTGTACATGACCAATACATTCTAGTTTGTTTGGAATGCAATCTTTTCCATATGGTTCTCTTTCAATTATAGCATTGTAGGTTGATGAATCTCTGACACCAAGTATATCCTTATACTTTAATCCTCTGGTAGCCATGGACCGCTCAAAAATTCTAATAGCTTCAGACGTCTCCATACTATTGGAAATCCCTTTATGGTTGATCTCACAACTATGTGAAGCTTTCCACTCATTGTATGTAACATCACTCAGCTTCTGCTGCCACCTCAAACACTGTTGGCACTTGTCCGAAATGGTCTTCCACTTCTAGACATTTCTTAGTATCCAGGGATATTGCCGTAACAACACCATTATTGCCAGGTACCATCTAGCCAGATGCCACATTCTCCATTTATCATTGCCTCTTTCTTCCTTCACCATCATAGCACTTGTTAACATGCTGTCATTGGCCAACTGCTTCACAATAGGCAATAGCTTCTTATTCTGGATATCGGTAAAGTTTTGGCGACTTAGTGGACGAGGCATGTTCATCACCTTGCTGAATGTGACCATGGCACAATGTCCACGTCCAATTTCACGGAAAGCTAACACTGCTCCTACATTTACTTCATGCGATCTGCTTGCTTCTTTGACGTATTGAAGCAGTATTCCCATCCACACTCGTCACTCTGACATTGCAGAATAATGTAATGGGAATAGCCATTCTTCTTCCTCATGTCAACATGACAACGTACGCTGCCACCACGCTCGGGACAATTTAAGATCTCAAAGACAACCAACAACACACACAAGTCCATGAAGATTATGCCTTCTTTTACTTTTTCCATGGGTGCAGGAAATTCGCCGAGTTTTCATGTATGAGTGTCGATTTTCTTGTTTGGAAGTCCAGGGTTTTCTTCAGGCTGTCGGCCATGTTCGGTCATTTACTTCATTTTTCATGGTGGGGTTTTAACAGCTTTTCTCTTTCTGTTTCTAGAATTTCCCATTATTTTCAATCAAAAAATTAAGAGAAATATACTAGAAAACCAATAGAGTAACTTCTCAACTCGGAACGTAGAATCACAAAGGTTTTAGTGAAGGTTTTTGAAGAGCACTTTTCGAACAACACGCGGCGATGAGATAGACTCGGAAGAGGTATTCAAATCGTTGCTATGGCTCTTAAATCCCACCAATCACAATGAACCGTGACAACGGAGCTCTGAATAACATCCACCAAAAGAACAAACGGATAACAGCTTTTTCCTTGCCTTTTTTGGGAGAAATTCGGCAAAAAACACGTTGCTGTGGCGTTGCTAAGGGCGGCAATTTACGATATTTCACTTTGATCGCATTTCTCTTATGTTTTGCAAGGTTTTATGGAACAATAAATGTTGTATTCATAAAGTACAGTAACCAAAGTGCCCTAAATGACCAAGAAAAAATCACTTTTTAAAGGGAGATGACCACTTGGGACCTAAGGTGATATGATATGTATAATCTTCAAAACACCCAACAACCCCATCAAAGCATTTTGGAGACGTCTCTATCAGATGCTCTTTGCCCTTTATTTTGGGACAACTTGCAATTGGCAAGGAGGGTTTAACGTAGTTTTGAGTATTTCCTTAATGGCTGGCTCACTACGTTTGATTGGTCTCCAAATCTCACTTCTTCCTTTCTACTGGGAATCTCTTTATTACTGGGCCCTTGACTCACTTCCCTATAGACTTTGTTTTGCTGCACAGCTTTGGTTTCCAGAACATACTGGAACCTAACCAAATTAAGGGCTTTACATGCTTTTATTCCCAGGATGGCAGGACCCACTGCATCAATGATATAGAACGTACACTTAAAATTTCTTCTTTTATACTGGCAAGGAAGGTCTATTGTTCCAAGTTGGGGCAATCTCAGTCCCCCCATAAGCAGTTAGGATCATATTCTTTTTGAGAGCTCCTTCCTTTGGTACTCCTTCTGAGTTGATCAACTCAGGATATAAAATACGGAATAAGTGTATAGCGATTACATTGCTCTGCGCTCCGGTATCCACTTTGCACTTTAAATTTGTATCTCTGTTGTTCTCTGGCTTTGCACGTAAGGTAATAAATATTGCTTCTTCAATGTTGTTTTAACATCCTTCCCCCATGTTATTTCTATTGTACCAATTGTCATAATATCATCAGAAATGTCCCACACTCTATTTGCTTCTATGCCATTAACTTGTTTCTTACTTCCTCGGTTTGGTGATTTTGATCTTTGACGAAGTTTTCTTGATCTACATACCTACTGCGAATGATTTAACTTCCCACATTTCCTACATTTGGTCCCATACGCCGGGCACTTGCTTTTGTGGGGAAGGCCGTGACTTTTGCCTCATTTCATACATTGTATGACTTTTGACACATTTCCCACAGGGCCAGGATCGCGTTCCTTGTCTTTTAACTCATTTCCCCCAGCACCAAAGCTGGCTTTCTTTTTATTTATACTATCAAATCGCAGTGTCTGTCCCTTATTTTCGTTTAACAATGAGTTCGTTTGGCGTTTAGTTGCTTCATGACTTCTGGCGATATCTATAGCAGCATTTAACGTTAACTGTTCGTCTGGACCTATCAGAGCTTTCTGGACCTCCGAACTGTTGGATCCCCAAATACGCTGGTCTAGTATTCTATCGTCAAGCTCTTTATTATCTCTGAACTTGCACTTAGCTGCGATATCCTTAACCTTAACGATAAAATTATCAACTGTCTCACCTTGACCCTGACGTATACCTTGAAGAGTGTATCTGTGTATTCGATGGTTTGTTCGCGGCTCTGAATGCTCCATGAATCGATCGAGTATCTTCGTAGGGTCTTTTCTCTCCTGTTCTTCTTTGAAGGTCCAACTATTGTACATATCAAGTCCTTCCTCACCAACCAATAACAGGAGATAGCTTACTTGTTCTTCTTTGCCGATGTCTTTTAAAGTGTTTCTAAACATCAGTTCACATTTCTGTCTGAACTTTCGAAAGGCTTAGATACAATCGGCAGTTTCCCAGTTCATCTGTAGCGGTGCTATTGGTGCACTGAACGCCATTTTCTGTCCAAATATTTATGTAGATTTCTTTTCGTTTTCTTGGTAGCTGTCGTTAACAAACCGTTCCATCTGTGTTCTTCATACAGTGATCCGACCGCTGCCACTATGTTGTGTTCTTTCTCTTTATAGATCATCTCGGATTGATTTAGATTGCTATTGCTTTATTCTAGAGTAGCAGCCATCACCATCACATATTTATCTCTGACGGGAAGAGATCCCTTGTACCTAATTATATACACTTAAACCGGAAGTAGCTATTTACATACAGAATACGAGTAAGACTTTGGGAGAACTTACTAACTTCTTACTCCGTTCTCTAGTCGTCTAGTATTTACCAAGCTCCCATATGAACAAACTTTCTGTTCAGCATTAAGTATCTCCATCTTTATTATCATATCGTGACTTCCGCTTAGGCAGTACTTACGACGAACCTGCACCCTAGTTCACCATTTGAGTCGTGGTAGCTCAATGGTTAGAGTGTCTTACCGGTCATCAGAAGGTTGTGGGTTTGATTCCCGTCTAGGGCTCAGAAATCGTTTTTCTGAGAGAACGAGCTTGACGAACGTCCTCTAGTCGTCAATGAAAATACTAATAATTTTAACAGACTGTACTACTGTCGAGATTTGTAACAACGGCTGGCTATCTACGAAGTATCCAATCACAAAGATTCAGGTTTAGGATGAGAAAGCAAGGAAAATCCAACTTGTTACACTACACAAATTCTGAAACCCAGATGTAAAGAGAACCCATACATATGACCTTAACCCTATTCATGATTTTAATAAATCGAATAGTAAGCTTTTATGACTTGGATAATGCTATTTAGGGACTGTTCATTATTAACATAGGAGGGGATAATATTTTTCTCAAGAGAAATTGTAGGGTGGGCATGAGTATTTTTTGGTGTTTGAGGGGAGTTTCTAATATTTTATATAATTATAATTTTAGTATTAACATTTGACACATACAAGAAAAACCACATATTGCTAACAATTGTATTTTTACTGTTTCACAATAATTACTTTTAAACAAAACAGACAACAGGAGCTATCAAACTGTTTTTAACAAACATGTTTAAATTTAAAATTGTTTCAAATGAGAATGTGCCAAAATTTATAAAGGCATCAACCATTCAGGGAGTGACGACTGGTTGATGTAGCAACAGTGACAAGATCATGATTAAGTTTTATCATTCTCATGACCAGTGTTAATAAAGGATAGTTCAGGGATAGCATTAATGCAGAAATCATGCATTTTTACACATAAAAATTATCAAAAATGCATCACAAACATTTTGGTGCATCCCAGGGGTGCATACTCACAAGGAATTATTTCTCTCTTGTGTATGCACAAGAACATACCACAAAATCTAAGATCATTGCAATGCAGAATTTGTTTATAACAGAGCCATTAAGTTTCAATGAATCCCCCCATTTGTGTTTTCTGCTTGTTTCTATTTTAACGTAACTTACTGTTTGAAAATGTAGAATGCATTCAGATTACCTTAAACATTGTTATGAATATAATTGCCGACTTGCTGAAACAATGGCAACTACGTGAAATATCTACTGAGTATCCAGACATCCCAGTTACCCTGGTACCTAGAATAATATCTGAATAATATCTTAAAAGAAAAAGTAAAGGAGTATTAATTTTTTTGGATAAGGATCCACAGGATGATGTTAACTTTTTAGCCTGTGATCAAAGGGAGCCTGCATGTTTTCTCCCTTGCCTGGATGTGGATATTTATATTTTATTTTGGCTTTTTCCATCTCTTACCAGTCCCCCCTCCTGTGTTAAAGAATGGTCCATTACACAAACACTCTTGATAGAAAGTGAGCATGCAAAGTCTTCTTTTGAGCTACTCTTCTTCTGTACACATTTCCAGTCATTATATCCAGTCTCTCATCAGCAATCACTACTAGAAAACATGTTTACCCCAAATATACTAGCATGCTCACCATACGTGTTTGCCTTTCTCTTTGTCTTCTCTAGAAAACATAGAGAAAGTTTAGGATCTTTACTGAAATGTATTTTTCTTCTTTTTCCTGTCAATAAAATAAAGCAAATTTACTAGCTTATTTTCATGCTGGAAGCCTAATGGAAAGTAATTATTCATTTTAAAAACTCTCCTTAACCCATTAAAGTACTTATAAACCCTCTGCATTTCTTATTTTTTTCTGTAGAATAACCCAAAAGAGCTGATAAGTTGTTTTACAATTTTTGATTTAGTCTGTTTCAGCAATATATCACTTTAAATGTGCATAGTTGCATGAAAATGTCAGCAAAGAGGCCTGGGACTCAGGAACTAATGGAACAAAGTTCAAGATAAAACAACTAAGTTTTGACCACAAAACTATCAAAAAAGCATAATAACACACCTGTCCAGCATTATTACCAAAGCCAAGGCTTATGGAAATTTCTGGCTGGGAGTTCAAAATGGCAGTGCTTGAGAAAAAAAGATCACAGGAACTAATGGATTAAATCAAAAACTGTAAAAAAACTTATTAGCCAGTTTTTTTGTGCTATGGTCAAAGAACTGATGATCACAAAGGGTTTATATGCACTTTAAATGGGCAAGGGCACACTTTAGCATTTTACTCTGGCTAACGCCAGACAACTTAAAGACAATGCCAGACTCACTAAAGGGATGAACCCTGGCCATCAAAAGGTTACAAGCAATCTAATTTACATACAGTATAATATTGTACATTTACATCCAATTTCCATACAGTATTATTATAATTTACATGTTGCACTTTTTTTTGCTTTCCCATCCTGAACCTGAATCTTTGTGATTGCAGATTTCATATATACTACAATCTTGACAATAGTACAGCCCGTTAAATATCAGTATTTTATTGACTTGAAAATTGATCAGTGACTTCCTAACTTGTATTCATACTGACCTCATTAAAGCTGATCAAATCACAGGCACACTAGCACCAGTCCTGTAATTATGTACTTTTGAATGAATGAAATTGTTTGACTGCTTTTTTGTACACTGTCAGTATCACAGCTGTGTGGAATGTGGGCTCCCTTCTTTGCTTGTGAAAAATTCACTTTATAATATTTTGTTCATACCCTGGTTCTGCTATAGTTAAATTTGGTTGATGCAAGAGAGGGAACTAGCCATTAGGTAAATATACATCAGGCAGACTGCATGCTAGGGTTGTTTCATAGGTCACCTTTGGCCTATAGTGCAGGCCACATGTTGGATGGCTCTGATCTAGTGAGATGGGACAATGGTCAACAGTGACCTACTGTAAGGCCAACATTATATACCTTCTAAATTGCTATATTGACAAAAAAATTGACTAGTAATCAATTTTGATCATATTTACAGTAAATGCCTTTGAAGTAAAGATGAATGGCATTCTTGGTATGTCAATTGACCACCTTAAGTTTACATCTCCTGTAATACAGTTCATTAGGAGGGAGTTCTTTGTATAAAAACAAAGGATTTCCAGTTTATCTAAGCATTTTGTTATGAACTGGAAATCCTTTGTTTTTATGCAAAGAACCTCCAAAACAAACTGTATTATGGAAGATGTGAAAGTACCCCGTCAATATCTCATCTTGTTCCTGAGATATTCAGGCTTTTAAAATGCTGGTATGTAAAATAAAATTAGATTCCTGTGATATACAGTGTGTATCAGTTCTGAATTCATATAATTAAGCATATATTGGTTAAGTGTGCATCTTGCAGTGAAGTACTGTATCCAAATTTTCACAGCAGGCAAATAATTCTGCAGAATGCAGGACACTTCGTGTTAGGATGTACCTCAAACAACATTCTCTCATCTGTGGTTACTTAGGGTGTACTTATTGGTTTGGATGCGATATGAATACATTTTCCGTGCTTTTTGTATTGTAAACACTTGGGAATTACCTTAATTTGCTGTTTATTTTTTATTATAAAAATATAAATAGAGAAATGTTTCATGCCAAAATGTTTTAACCAAAGTTATCAAGCAGAAACATGTCCAACAAAAGAGCCAATTAAACTTTAGCCCAGGATTAACAGTAATGATCCTTTGAACAACTGGACATTGGAGACTGTGTACTTTCCATGGCAACAATACTATGTAGCGTAATAAGTATTGGTAGTTTCTTTATAACCATGCATATTTAAAGTTTCAGTAATTAACCTGTTAAGAGGAAGGATGCACTCTAGTATTTTACCCTGGCTAATGCCAGACGATTTTACTTGTCAAAGGGATAAGCCCTGCTGGTTGAAGGGTTAAGCCATCTTTTTGTGTCTAAGGTGTAAGTCAGCGTAGCTGTAAGATGATGTACAATACTGTATTTGCCAGGTTTTGCAAGTTACCTATTCCAAGATGATTGTATATTTCAGCAAATTTTTTTTTTTTACTAATGAAGGAACATCTCTAGACCTCAATGTTCATGATTCCCAACCACCCAAAAACAATACCTTGTCCCAAGCCATTAATGTTTTCCACAGTGGTTTATCATTTCAAGCCCATTATTAGAAAACCCTATGTCACTTTTATTTTTTCTCATCCGAATTGTATGAAAGACCTTGAAATTTTGAGTTGATGAAACAGGCAAACGTCACTGTATGGATGTATTAAATTTCACATAAATATATGAGGTCATCAAGCATCAAATCACATCAAATATATTCCACCCAAAAACAATACCTTGTCCCAAGCTATTAATCTTTTCCATGGTGGTTTATCATTTCAAGCCCATTATTACAAAACCCTACGTCACTAGCTAAAACTATTAATGTCATAGTATTAGCCGGTGATGAGGTGGTTTGTAATAACTTTTAAGTTTATTATAGTATATACTGTAGTATTGTACTTTAATTAATATTCAAAAACTCATTAATAATTCACGAGGAAAACACAAAGGAAAATCATAGCCGTGTCGTATCTTTATATGTGATAAAGATACGCTCGTTTTTCTTGTCGAATTTTCTCGGCTTAGAAAACACGAGTTTTCAAACTTTCTTCATAGAATGGGGTGTTGAGGGGTTCGTTTTTGAAGCCATTCAAAAAACTCATAGTTCTTGTTTTATCGAGTCCAAAACACTCGGCTGTCGCCTCATGTTTTATATCCGATAAAACACTCCTACTCGTTTTTTAAATATTACGTAATTATTGCCCAGTAAAGCCTGACTGGTGAGATCGGTAACTGAGTGGAACGCAGACAGTAGTTTATTGTCCTTCTCAATCATCCCTGAATCCTTCTCCAAATTAAACTTGTAAGAGTTTGTCCACAATGTCAAGGCCTGTGCTACATCACTGTAGCTGATGTGATGCTAATTCTGGTATGCTCTTTAAGTGATAAAAATTATACTGTCAACAAATTTGTGATTTTGTAATTCTTCATTACGTTGTAGGTAATGATTTCATTTCCAGCATGATTGAACTAGAGGGAAAGAAGATAACACTTCAAATGCAGTAATGTCTATTAAAGTACCTAACAATGGTTAACTTAACAAAATATGTACATTAAATTAATTACATTAATTTTATTAAATGTCAATTTGGGTGATTTTAGTTGCACTGACCTGTCAGGTTTGTTGTATACAAAGTCATATACTGCATTTTGTTGTACGGATATGCAACTAACGTTTAAATTTTTGAGGTGGAAATAGGTGTTCTGGTGTTTGCAGAAAATGACCAACGAAAACTAGAGTTTCATAATCAATAGCAACAAAGTCATTGATTAAAAGGTGAAATGTTTTATTTCAGAGTTTCCATGGTCCTTGAAAATCCTGGAAAGTTCTTGAATTTGAAAATAAAATTCCAGGCCTGGAGAGTCCTTGAAAATCAATGGAGGTCGTTGATAGTACTGGAATTTTCTTCCAGTTGCTCTGACAATAGTTGAAACAAGCTAAAATTACTGATTTAAAATAAAGTGTATTGTGTGCTGGTGATAGTGTAGAACTTTCGAAGTCTGGGAACTTTTTTGAAGCGAAATTTTGACTCCATACGTAAGCGACCTGAATGTTATTGAGAAAAAAAGCAAAAAAAGAAAAGAAACTTTCAAAGATTTTTTTTAGGTCAATGTCCTTGAATTTAGTGGAAATTTAGTTGGAAATTTAGTGGAAATTTAGTAGAAATTTAGTTGAAAGTCCTGGAAAAGTACTTGAATTTCGTGTGTGTTAAAGGGTGGGAACCCTGTTATTTATTTTACTGCTTAAACACTTTGCAGATCTTTAAAACTCGAATATTAAAAAACAATATGCATAGTAAGATAATGGTACACTCTACATTGTAGAGTACCGTAGAGTACATTGTATATCAATAAAACATTTGAAGGACTAGACTTCTCAAGGTAAGTAACTAAGTTACTGTCATCGGAGACAGTCGCATAAAAATGATGGCTCAGTCCAAATTTGAGGTAATCGTCGTATTTGGGCGGAATCATTGTCAAATTTGATACAGAAAAAATTCTGGAACCATAAATGAGATATCGACTACTGAGAGTTTCAATCACTTCAATAAGGTTTTGAAATTGGTTGATGAAGATACATGTATCGAGAAAGATGTCACCGAAACATGTACAGAAGAGGTCAAAGCAATGCTGTGAGTGTCGATAGATGCCCCATCTAAGATTAACACCCAGAGGGAGAATTTTGGACTACTGCTGGTACAACTTTCCAGAATTTACCAAAGACAAAGTGGTAAATAGAATAGCACGTTCTGGAGGCCGATCTGCGACTGAGATGTTGACTGGCGACATTACAGCTTTGGTTAAATTTTGCTGGTCGAAGGACGCGACGGCCGAATTAAATAGCAAATTTCACAAAATTCTCAATTCAAAATGAATTTACGTTCACCTAAAATACCTTTAAGAGATCTAGTCAGGAAGAACGAAAGCTACTTATGATCCTTGTCGAAAATCAAGATGGTGAACTTTGATCTATTTGTCTATGTTCCTCCGAATTAGATTTGTCCGAAAAGGGACTATTTTATGACGTTTCGGCAGCCTGTGTGGTTGCCGTCTTCAGAGAAGTTCGTGTAAGTTTGCTGACGCGTCGATTTACTGATCATTTTTGAAGTTACGTTGCGGTTGTTTGCTGGCGTCGGTTTCGCTGTTTGCTGTTTGGCTGTAACTGATGAATATGTCGCGTGTACTGATCTCCTGTTATTTTTGCATTCTCGGGCACATTTCACGCTGTATAAGTGTATTATATACAACTGGCGTATTGGAATGTCAACATAAAGTTCCTCTCTAGGGGTGACCTTGTTTGGATTTATTGTAATTACATGTCTTGTCCTCTTCCCGCGGATTTAAGACGTTCTTTATCGCTTGGAACCGGCGAGTTCATCCTGCTTAAAATTCATTCTATACAAATACTGTTTTCTTCCACTCGGTCTACCGGAACCGGGAGAAAGCCAACGCTAGAAACTACAGGTTCTTCGAAAACCAGAAAACGCCCTTAGCCCCAGGAGTAATTGCATGTGAAATTAAACTGGGTATGGAATTACCGCATCTGGATAATTGGAGAGCCTCCCAATTGATGGAGTGTTGATGATATATCCCTGGAGGTGCTGGGCACTTTTCTTCCAGTTAAAGTGCATGTGAAGCAAAAGTTAAGTTTGGCTCATTTTCATGAACGCGAGAAATAGCGGAGGAACACGTTCTACAGTTTTTATTTGAGATGACCTATTGCTTCATTTTTTAAGGCTTGATTTTTTAAGGCTAGATGAAGATTGTTTCTCGTTCTTATAAAATAATTGTAGAGGTTTCTGTTTGTGCCATTTGTAGTTAACTCAAGATTAAAATCTTATTTAGATAATCTATTTCGACTACTTTATTTTGACTAATTAGAAAATAAATTATATCTGTGATATTATTCAGTGAAATCACTTGAAACTTTATACGGTGGTTTAGATCGTGAAGCTGAAGGAACAGCTTTATTTTGTAATGTTGTTGCAATGGATATACCAGGCGGGAATCGTAATCGCGTAAGGAAAATTATTTTCGTTTCCAGACCTCTCACATCTGCAAAATTTTATTATATGTCAAACTTTGGTGTTATTGCAGACGACATATATGTATGTTCGTCAATTAAGCACATGTCCTCAGAAAAATGTTTCCAGACGGAAATCGAACCAGCAGCTTTCTGATGACCAGTGAGACGCTCATGAGCTACCAAAACTCACATGGCGAGCTAAGCTGCAAGTTCATCATGTATTACCTATGCGAAAACCAAGATATGGTAAGAATGATGAAAATACTAAATGCTGAATACAAATTTTGGTTCGTATGGGAGCTTGGGATCAGACGACCAGCGAACGTTCGTCAAGCTCGTTATCTCAGATAAACGATTTCTGAGCCCTAGACCGGAATCGAACCTGCAAACTTCTGATGGTCGGTGAGACGATCTAACCATTGAGCTTCCAAGACTCAGATGGTGAGCTAGGGTGCAGGTTCGTCATATGTACTGCCATTAGTGGAAGCCACGATATCATAATAATGATGGAAATACTAAATGTTGAACACAAATTTAGCTCATGTGGGAACTTGGAATGAAACGACCAGCGAACTTCCGTCAAGTTCGTTATCTTAGAAAAACGTTTTCTTAACCCCTAGACGGGAATCAAACCTGCAACCTTCTTTCGACCCTAACCATTGAGCTGCCAACACTCAGATGGTGAGCTAACGTTCAAGTTCGTCATATGTTCTCCCTGTGCGGAAGCCACGATATCCAGGTGATCTGGAAACACGAAAGTGGACTGGGACTAGTTGTCAAGTAGAAATCCATTTCCAATTTTAAGTTGATCTATACCAGATTCTGTTCTTAAATTCATAATGGAAATACCATTTCCTCTACTGAATACTGACACAAAGTTTCAAACAGTTTCACGAAAGACACAGAACGTTATAACTGATTAAATATATGAAATTGGATTCTTATTGTACTGCTAGTTCAAGGGTTAAATCACCTGGATGATAATAACAGAATTACCTAAATGTTAAACACAAATGTCTGCACGTGAAGGCTTTCTAAAAACGCGCATTTGAAAATCCAAACATGGGCTAAGAAAAAGGTCGATATACTTGAAATAAGTAGACAACAACCTCTCGCCAAAGCTAAAATCCTATTCTAGAGAATTATAACCGGAACTTAAAAAAAAATTAACTGTTTCACAAAAGTTGTCTTAAATCAGTGACAATAAGCAATTACAACTACATGTAAGGAAGTGAACCCTTTTCCCAACTCAGACTCTCAAAAGTGTACAGTTTACTTGAAGAGCCTTGGACACAGTACGCAATCAAAAAAGAAAAAAAAGTCAATAAAAAATTCAGCTGATATAAATTTGAATGTTTTGCTTAATGGCAACTGTTATGAAAACCAAAAGGACAAAAGGTTGAGTTAGAACAAGCTTATACAACGAAAAGAAAAACGAAACATTGGAAACATTGTTTTCCCTAGTTTATTTTGGCATATGATAATCGTGTCAAGTGAGTAGCATTATAGGTTCATCACGTAATCAAGAGATGTTACTCACTCTTTCAAAATGATATTATACAAATTATATACAAATTATTATATTATACAAAGATGACAAAAGAAAAACCAAGACTGCAAACGTCATATGGATAATATTTTAGCTCTTAAAAATCACAAAGAGATTTCCCAGACTTAATTGTGATAAACATTATTAATCACCGGCCTTGTTCCATAACGGTTTCCATGGCAGCAGGTACAAAATATTAAAGTTGAAGAATTATTCGAAAATCATGGCAGTGCAAAGAGTACCTAGTGCTTCTGGAGAGAAACACAACTTAAATTTAGTGTTCTAATGGCCTTTAATTTTGACAAACAGCTAGTAGTGGCAAGTGGCAGTTTTAAGCTTCGTTTTTTTCCCCAAGGGTAATTGATAACAGGAGGCTGGTAACTAAATATGGCTGGGTACGCATGCGTAGATAGCGATCTTGTCGAATCGGTATTCTATCACGACAGCACCGTCCGCGTGATACAAATGTGAAGTTTTTGGATGTTTGCGGTGGTGAATTTCTTTTAAACTTGGTAATTAAAGCAAACAGAGTCAGCTCAATAACATATCTAATTTTCAAAATTTTTCATCAGACAGAATTTTTTAAAATCTACTAAGTTTATTGCAAGAAATCTGTCTTGACAACTTACTCTAATATTTTGACATTTTATTCTTCAGTGGAATATCTAACCTCCTAACAATTTTCAGAAAAATTCAACGAAGAAATCGTGAAAATATGCCGATGTTCCAACGCTACTCTGTTGCCATCTTAAATCGCACAAGAACTTAAATCGCATCGAAAATTGTACAAACGAACAAATATCTTACGTTTATCAGGTTTCTCCGACAGTTAGAAGCATTTGTTACCGAACTAACAACTATTTTAAAGATAGAAATTCCCATTAATGGAGACCGTATTTATTGCATCCTCTAAACATAGAAACAGTACGGAGCTACCTTAAGTGCTGTTTTCTTCATTGCTGTGCATTCTCGACAGGAACTCACATGGATTGTCGCAGTCTGATAACTTGCACTTGTCCGTGCACTTTAGGACCTTTGCAAGACAGCTTTGCAAGACAATCGAACTCCGACAAGACCATACACATGCGCACGACAGCCGCTCTAGTACGGCAGTAGGCGCTGGTTCACTCTTCATCCAACGAATTAATAGCGAGCTTATTGTCCTGACACCGGTCAGAATTGATATTGGCATTTCAGAGCAACTTTGAAGGCTCCAGTTTCAGATTTCTGCCTATTTTCCTTCTTGGCACAGAACATCCTCCACCTGAGTTCAATTACGTCGTTTGTCCCTGGCTGGGAGCTGTTCGTCTGGTACGTGAACTCTTGCAGTTTGTCTAGTAGCTCCTTGGAAAGTTGCCATTCCATACCGAGGCGCTTGATTAATTATTGAAAGGAACTCTGTTGCTTGACAATTCGGAGGGCTCCAATCTTTCCTCTTCCAGCGAATACACTAACAGCATCGTCACCTGTGAAAGAAGACTTCTTCGGATGCTGCAACCACCTCCTCGTAGCCTTGTTTGGATTTATGAGCTGCGTGGTTGAGCCTGGTGTCAGCTTCTTCCTGAGTGGAGTTGGGTTTGTCGACTGTCAAGGGCAATTTCGGTGGAAATCTGGTAATTCTCATCTTCACACGTCCCAAAAAGCGTCTTGTCTGTCAGCGTTCATCTACCTTTATCTTCTCTGTAGTCCTTTAGCACGAACGCTGCAAAGGCTTTCTTATGCCTTGGATTGAACAGAAATTTTCTTCACTGTTCTTTGTGTTTGGAATCAATGTTTCTGGACTCGTTTCCGAATTCAGACCTTCTCATTTCTATTTCTATTCCTACATCGGAGTAAATATACAGTCTCTTGGAGGATGATCCTTCGTGCTGCACCATACCCAGTTGGGAATCATCGATCTCGGCAAACGTCTTGTACATGTGGTCGCCTGTGAGCCTCTGTACGAGGGCAATACCATCAATCACGCATGTTGATGTCTACGGGATCACGTCTGCTGCGAGTACACTCTTTTGCAGCTCCTTTTCCAGCAATGATTTATTTGCTTTTTCCGGAGACCCATCTGCTGTTGATAACGCCCATGGATCCCAGTGAATGTCAACGTTTGTTTTTACATTTGTTCGTAATTCATCTATTTAATGGTATTTATACTTTATTTTGATAGTTTTTCTATGTTCTCATTCAACTGGGCTAAGTGGCTGTAAGGCATTTCAATAAACTAATTAAATATATACTATGTATAGTTTGTGGAACACCACGTTTTATTTTAATGCTTTTTTTCTATTTTACGACTTCTTTTCTTTTCTTTTTAGCATTAAAATAAAACTTGCATTTCTTTTCTTTTTAGCATTAAAATAAAACATGGTGTTCCACAAACTATACATAGTATATCAATTATCACCATGCAAAACATTAACGGATTGATAATTAAATATAAATGACTTATTCAGTCCAGTAGAAACTTGTCATGAGGCAAAGGATTTGTCTGGTAATAGGAGCTTTAATTTGCTGATGCGGTCACAGAAACTCAGTATTCATACGGTATAATTATTAAGAAACTTAATTCAAGGCCGTTGTCAGGCCTCAGAAAGTTAATGTTATATTACGACAACCAATACGTATATCTTATAGCTTAGAAAAGCAACTAACATGTCAGAAATTGTGGCGACCTTTTCTTTTACGCTGGAATTGTTCTTACAGGACTGGAACGACATTGGACGATTTTGGCTTAGGAATTAAAACGTATTGACCAGGAACAATGGTAAGATAAAGATAAGTGTCACTAGCTCTCTCAGCTGGCTCGGTTAAAAAGTGAAAACTGTTGAGGCAGAAAACGAAAAAAACCCCAAAACTACTGCTCTCTTAATTCTAACGATTGAAATTTCAATTTATTTGTACCAGTCGGTCTTGGTTTGCAGGTATTAGGCACCAAACGTTTAACACTGGTAATCAATCTTTTATCAGAGTGACAATTAAAAAGATCAATCTAAAAATATATGTTTCGATCGATTTAGTGAAAGCTGCCTTTCCCGCCAAAGCATGAATCATTTAAATTTTAAAATAATCATTAACTTCACTGAATGAAATTTTCAATCTTTTGAATTAAGAGGGTGAATGACTTTTTGTAACTCATTGCTGAGACACAAGTTTTAAGAACGGACAAAAGTAGATATGATGCAAGAGTTCAGTTGGTGAAACAACTGTGTTATAAGTAACAGATTCAAAAGTAAGCCATCGACGTACGGAGGATCGTTCAATATGACCTTAACCCTTACCAACTGGTGAGGATTGATAGCACTCTGGCGGTGTTATCAATCCTTTCTGGTTGTAGTGCAGCTACGCCTGCACCGGTGTCCAGATATTTTCGGACGACCAAGTATCAGACCATTTACAATCCCAACTAAACTCATAACTAAACAACAAGTACAGAATGTTAAGTTTTATAATATTACTGAACATGAATATTTATCTGTTAACTTTTACCGTGCACAAATAATTCATATATTATGTAATACCCAGGGGTTACGCTAAGTGGAGTATAGCCTGAAGGGCTGTAATGCTTTCCGTGGAGTGTTAGGTCCCTTCATAGGAAAAAATCAACATTTTTCCACCGAAGAAATGAAAACCTTATGTTTAGTTTTATAAAATAAAATAAATAGTGGGCCATCTACCAGCGTAGTAGTGAAGATAATGTAACGTGTACAAAAAGATGTACAATTGGTGTGGATACTGTCATTAAAGTATCTAGTAAGAGTTGTGGGTGCTACTGATGTTGCATGAGGGAAGACGAACTGAGGCTTTTTAGTTTGCTGTATCATTTCACGGGAATAACCCTCGACGCGTTTCGACCTTTGGTTTTCATCAGGAGGGATTTTAAGGGTTGGGAGCTGATGATGTATTTGTAGTCATAGCAAAGGAAGATAAAGATGTGTGCATCTGGATGTGTCATTGTAAAGCGGTTGAAAAACAATAGAATAAGTTTTAAGTCTTACTGAATGTCCCGTCTGGAGGTAGTCATGCCATTTTCTCTTGGTACTGTAGTTTTTCCTGCTTGCTTCAGTTGGCTGTTTACCGATGGAGATAGCAATGAAATGTGATTTGTGGTTTTGTCAGTCTTATCATTTGTAGTGTTGGACTTATCATGTTGTTTTAACGTCACGGTTATGTCATAAAATGAGTGCATGTTTCCTGGTATAAAATATGTTGTCAGTTGTGAGTGAAGACCAAATCATTGTGGTGATAAATGTGCCCCTAATGTTTAATAACGATGTACACACTTATGTAAGACATATAGGTAAAGATGTTGGCACTATAACTTTATGTAAGTAATTACAAATTTCTTGGGATGATACTGATATAAATTATATCAGTATCATCTTGAGTTCTAATTTATAAAATGAACAATGTATTGTTAGCCAGCCTTTACCATGGCCATTTATCCCCGCCATTTTGAATTTTCTGCTATTTTAGTCCAACCCCTTAAAATGGCCCTGGGTACGAGGTTGGACCACCGAACTCTATATAGACTGGAAGGCTGACTGCCACTCAAAAAGTGAAGCGAAAAATGGCCGACATGGGTCCTTTTTGGTCGTTTCTCTCAGTCCTTCGCGCGGTCACGTTAATTAGAACCAGTTCCTAACACAAATAATAACTAACCTTAACCCAAACCGGAACCTAGAGCTAACCCCCCTGGACACCCAATACTTACGTTTTCTAGGGTCTCCATCTAAGACACGGTTTCGTAGGGAGTTTCGACGACCAAATTTTCTCCCGGGCGTCGAAACTAAAAGCCCTATGTTGTCTAGTAGCCCCCTTGAAAACCTCCGCGTAAATTGTTCTGAGAAGACTGAACACTAATGACTAAACTAGCGTGGGGGCCTAGGGGGAACGACGAAAACGCCGCCAAAAAGTGTATTTCTCAAATGTCGACATCAAAATTAGGCCAATGTATGGATTACAAGCTCGTTTACTTTTGTCCGATACTCTTAATATGTCAAGTGAGCATTTCATAAACTCCTGGTTCCACAATGATCGATAACAAATTGTGTCAAGAGGAAAAAACACTCTGCATATCGATTAATGTTAAAAAAATATTTAAGAAAAGGCCTTATGAATCGCCAACAGTTCTGTTAAAAACACAGGTCAGTGGTCGCTACCATTAGCAGAAGGACTGATAAATTGTATTACAAAAACCTTAAAAAAGTAAAAAATTTTATCATTTTACGCCAAGTTTTGTTTTTCTGAGACAGCTTTCTCTATCTCCTGACTCCTATCAAACCAAAGTAAGTCGTCTTTTCGTTTACCTGTTCTTCAGAAAAAGCCGTCCGTAACAGATAAAAAAGTTTCGTCGAAAATCCGCAGTGAAACTCCGGTAGTTTTTCGTTTTCTTCTTATATTGCAAGGTTTTTTAACACTTCATACAAGACGAGGATCAAATTATCGTTAATTTTACATTAGATTTAGATTTTATCATTCAGGTCTGTTGTTATTACCGTAAAATAAGAATTCACAAACTACCAGGGATCAGAAAACTGCCACTATCGCCTTGGTAACTACACTCGTAGTAACTACACGCAAGAAAATTGCATGCTTTATACGCAAATGGTAGCTGCACGCACGAAACAGGCGTGATTTATACCTACATGGCTGCTTCCATGAGCGGGAAACTTGGATTCACCAGATCATAAGGTGAAGCTTATGGAGTTATCGTTTCAGTCTTTTTAGAGTTCACTGTGTTGGACGCCATCCTTTTTGGCTTCACTTTTCATGACTAAAGTGTAATGAGACCAAGTAGTCCAGTTATATACAGTGGATAGACAGTTTGCTGCCAATTTTGTTTAAAGATAGAAGTGTCGATCGAACTCATCCATATTATTAATATATTTTGTTCTAGTTCAGAGGAACCCAAGTAAGTCGCTGTAATGACATTACTAGTTAATGTCGAAGTTAATGTTGGTATAAGGTTTGATTATTTGTACGTGTGCGTGTTTATAGGTGTTCGAACCTGTTTAATGTTAGTAAACTTGTTTGATGTATGACTGACTGGTTATAACGAGTTGACGTAACTTGAGCGAAATATGGTAGTACTCACTGTTTTAGATTTCAAATCGTATTGGTTTCATTTATTGACAGCGTAAAAGTTCGACGGCACCATCAAAAGTCGGTCATTTTGAAAACTTTTCAGTCTTTATGTGAGCACCAAAATAGCATGACTGCGGCCTTGGATAATTAATTATCCGATAAGTCGAGTGACATAAAAAATATCTATTATCAAGCAAATCTTTTGTTTGGAACGGAGATTTTATGTGTTCATGAATGGAATTATCGCAGTCAGTGGAAATAGGTTCGATACCTATTCGCAATATTGATCTTTACCCTAAAGATTTCATTTTTACTTAATCGATCAATTAATTTACCGTATTGTCGGGACAGGGTTCGTATCTATGGAGTTCTTGAAATTTTTGATGTGGTTGGTTCACAGAATAGATATGTCTTTCTCAGTAAAAAGCTAAGAGATTAAAATTACATTCAGAATTAAATAACGAGGGTCTAAAACCTGAAATGATTGCCTGATAGAGAAACGTTAATTCTATTCTCGATGTAATTTTAACGGTTCACTTTTTTACGAAAGTCTTTGAAATTACTGTTTTTATGACAAATTCTGATGTTCCCCCGACAGCTGGCAAATACTGATCCAGCAAGTATATATCTGTGTAACGAAAATGATGTAAATATCTGTGTGATGAAATCGATGTTACTCTTTTCTAGGGTGTCATCTTGGTATATGATATAACTAGTAAGGCGTCATTTAAGTCTATTCTGGAGTATTTACGAATTGTGAGCATGCAAGCACCGGAAAATGTGGAGAAAATTATCCTAGGAAACAAATGTGAAATGGAGGATGAACGAGCTGTCTCAAAAGATAGGGCAAGCCTTGTAAGGCTTTTGATATATTTCTGTATATGCATGTATTCTTAAAAACTGGCAATATCTATTTAACTTGTTCATAAGGATGTGTTGAACCTACTTTCCAAGCTATGAAACTGCGACTGACTAGCGGTGAGAGAAATTCCTACAAGAACCTAGAGTTCGCTTATTTGAACCAGTAAACAGCAGCTGCGGCCTAGAATCTCACTTTAACCCTTCAGCAGCCAATTATTTTTGAGATCTTTTAGGTCAATCCACTTGGTATGTGATTCCGTGTGATATCTTTATTGAAGACCGACAGAAAGAGCTCCCCCATGAAAGGGAACTACTCTTATAATTTTAACGATTGAAATTTCAATCTATTTGTCCCTAATTCCAGTTTTTTTAGTTTGATCTTAGGGACCAAACATTTAAGATTGGTAATCAGTCTTTTACCAATGTTAAAATTGAAGATTTAAATGTAGAAAGATTTAAATTTCTATCGATTTTGGAGTGAAAGCTGTTTTTCCTGCCGAAAAATGAATCATTAAGATTGGGGAAAAAAAATCAGTAATTTCATTGATTGAAATTATCAATCTTTTGAATTAGGGTCTTCGTTAAGGTTCGCTGCTGACGAAATTTCCAAATTTCGTATTCTGCCGATTTAGGAAGGATTTGCCATAATCTTTAGTTTAGTGAAAAGATCTAGTCAGATTTTTATTTATAAAGACGAATAAAAGCGAATTTGTCGTTTCTCGGCAAATTTTTACCACGAAATGTGATTGACATTTCTAGCAAATCTAGTGTCATGGCAGCCAACTACGGTAAGCATCGGATTACATTTTCGAACCACTGGACGTAGGCGAATATAACTATAGCTCTAAACATAGTTATTAACTTTTGACGAAATAACACGTTAAAACTATGAGCCTGAAATGCCAAATAAGAAGAAAGGAAAGTGTCCATGGTCGTCATCATATTCAAAGAAAAGAAACAAGAACGGATCGACGGTATTTGGGAACAAAGACAGAGAAATACACAGATATTCAGACAAGGAGTCATGATTTCGCCAGAAGAAGCAATGGCCTAATGCATTCATCAAAAACGCTTCGTCAAGAAAAGTAGCTAGCTCGAGTGAATATCCTCATGAGCAGGAAAAGTAGAAACGAGATCATGCTGAGTTTCAGCTTGTTGACTTAAGTCGTCTTCAGAGGAATTACCAGCGAACAACCAGGGCCTGGTTGTATAAAACTCCTAATCACGATTAAATAAGCCGTCGGATGATTAAAACCTAGTTAAATTCTTATCCTCTCATCGTCATTGGCTAAAACTAAATGCTAATCATGATTACAGTTAATCACCTTTTTATACAACCTGCCCCAGGTCACATAATGTCCATCCCTCTGGTCCCTGGTACTGGGAGCACGGCACTTAGCCAGTTATAAATGATATGTTTTCCTGGTACTGGGGGCAAGACACTTAGCCAGTTATAAGTGATATGTTTCCCTAGTACTGGGGGCAAGACACTTAGCCAGTTATAAGTAATATGTTTCCCTAGTACTGGGGGCAAGACACTTAGCCAGTTATAAGT
>JBAHVQ010000432.1:358299-374574 GCA_036872915.1 Nanipora kamurai | reverse complement strand
TGCAAAGAAACTTTTGGGCAATTCCAGGTGACTGAACAGTTGACCAGTGTAATCAATAGCGAATAATAGACAGTAAATAATTTACCTTGGATTAGATGGACCAGATAACCTTGTCCGTGTCACATTAGTCATATGAAATGATCCCACTGACAAAATTCTTCAATTTAAACAACCGGCTAGATAAACAGGCAGAATAACTTGCAACACAGTTAAAGTACCCGTTTGGTACATGAAAATGTTTGTTTTAGTTCCAGTAGTAATAACTGTTGAGCTGTACCCAAAATTAAAACAAAACAAAAGGAAAGCAAGACAACTTTGGTCACCTTGTTGGTGAAATAATATTAAAGAAGAACACTTCTTGAACTTTGCGCGTTTATTTTTCATCCATCCTGCAGGATAGACTTTCCTTACTTCACCGCTTTAATCCTGGGATCAGACTACAGTTGATGGGACGAACGTGCGTGTTTGTTTTTGTTTAGTTTTATCTTCTCAAGTTGTCAAATCGGAGGGAGAAAAAACAAAACAATACATATTTTATATGGATCATGTTGCCGTCAAGCAAAACAAGTTAAATGATCGCCTTTCTTTCTCGTTATTGTTTTCTGGTCGATTTGCATGTAGGTGAATTTGTTCGCGCTATCAAAGTCGACTTGATCAAAATCCGTCTTCAGCAAATTGCATCCTAATTTTGTGCTGATACCTAGGCACGCGAAGTCTACCAAAGCCGAAGTTTCTTGACGGTCCAGGCAAACAAAACTAACACGGATTTTGATCAAGTCGATTTTCATCGCGCGAACAAATTCCCCTGGATGGAAATTAAGCTTTAGAAAACTTTTGTTCACGAACGGTCGCACACACACACACATCGGGACCTCTTGTTGCGTCCATATTGTTGGGACCAACAATATGGACGCCATAATCATTGTCACTCTAGTCTCAAGGAGTTAAGTGTAAACGCTCCATACCAGGGACATGCAGTGCTATTTACGGGGAGTTATTCTCTTGTTTGTATAGATTTTACGGCCCCCATGAAAAAACTCCATTCAGCTTTCTTACTAGACTCCACTTAGGTGCAACACGGAACTGAGCATCTCTGCGTTTGCACTTAGATCTGCTCGAAGTTTATTGTAGTAAAAAACAGGCTGCTATTTGAAGAAATAAAGTACTTGACAAAGGTAGACAAACCGAAACAAAATTTCTGTGCCTGAACAGAAGATGCACGTGTCCAATATATCGGACACCAGGAACGAAAGAGCAAAGGTCATGGCGAAATAGTTTCATCCACTTGGCATTATTGACGAGACCAAATTTTGAATTTTTAATACTTGGTTTCGTGTAAAGCCTCTACAGCAAAAATAATATAAATCAGACTCTCATAGAACAGTATTATTGCATATTCGACACACGTTTAGGGTTATGATTTTTATTAAAAACGTTTAGGACATCCAGTGATGGCTTTAACAAAACGTTTGGGCTTTTTAGCGACGTAAGCTTATAATCAAGTAACTATAAAATTCTCCCCCAATACGACTATCTGCTACGCTATCTATGCAACTGGAAATATACAAACCAAATTTCGTGTAGTATTTTGCTATATTTCAACAAAAATTTACCTTATTCTAAATTTAACTATTTCTTCGGCAACCAGTCCCAATACACAAAGAAGGGGAGGATTTATTACTTATAAGGTAGATGTTGTTCAAGCCCGGCTTTTGTGTTTGGGAGTCGACGGAAGTAAGAATATCATCATGGTAGCTGGGAAAGTCATATTCAGATACAAGTGGCACAAGGCAATTACCGGTAACATTTTTCATGAAATCTTGCCGTGAAGAAAAAATACTTTTCACCTATGTGCGTATAAAATAAGTATCTCCGACAAACTCTATTTAAGAAATGCGAGATCTTTCAGAGCTCTTATGTCCATCAGATATTAAACAAACAAATTTGCTTCATGCTAATTTCCTTGACTGCTTCGCTGTAGACTACCCTCTAATATTTATTTACAGTCCCGGATAACATCCGACCGAACGAATGTAGGAAACGTCTGGATACGGTTTACTTTTGGATTAAATGACATTCATACAAAGTGCAAAAAAAAATCGCTCGGCAAACGTCGACACAAACAACTGTAATTAACAGACGTGTAGTTGAAGCAAACTATTGCTGGCTAATTCTAAATGATTTTAATCATGAAATGCTGATTGTTTTTACTCCTTTTAATTTGCTGTACGACATCTGGCATTATTTTATCATTGCTAAATATAGGAGGTTGAATTTCCATTTTTATCTGACAAACACGTACTGTGTCATTACTCGAAGCAGAGAACCGCTGCTCACTTTTTCATGTTTGTTTAAATTTTCACTGGAAACATTGAGTTAACAGTTAGAATTATGTTAACATTGATGAAGCCTGAAAGTATACCTCTTCCATTCAAAGACGTGTACCAAAACGTTATCGCTAATTTTTCTTTTAAAATTATATCATATAGGCATCTAGCCTCGTTATATTCATGAACTACATCATCGACGAAAATAGTCTTAATCGGTACAGCTGAAAAACAAGTTGTTGTACATTACATTTTTCACTTAGCGTAGATTGCCGATTTCCATTCGTTTAACAATTATTTGTATGGGTGAGAAAAACTTCATTAATCCAGTCTTAAATATACATCTGTACCTTAACTCGCCATACATGACAGGGTACAAAACGATATGAGATTGGAAGAACAATGATAAAAATGAGCAGGATATACCAAGAGCATTTACAGTTTAGTCCACCTTTATGCTTATAGTCAGTATCGTGATGATATATTTTTTGATACATCATTTTCTTCTCCAAACAAATATATTTGCAACTCAATAAAATGTCTTCACAAAACTGGTTTGTTCTTATACCGAATATTGCCTGGAATTGCTCAACTGGTCTGTTAAGAGATTTTGGTAAAGTCAGAAAAAATTTCTTTGTACCTCTCCTTGACCCTTTTATTTCAAAATGGGTAGCCTCTCTATGATGATTCTTGCAAAACCTTGCCACATCAAATTTTGGGGAAAAATTAGGAGTTCCAAGGAAAAATTTGAAAAAATCCAGAATCAGTTTTGGTTTCTCTGTTTTTAGGATGTAAATCAAGTTTTTGTTAGGTATCGGTCATTATTTACGGCTGGGTTTGGGACCGAAGAGAAATATTTTCGAGGTTAAAAGTTTGGTCGATCCAAATATTAATAAGGAAAAAAAATCGAACCATCAAAATGAAAACAAAATAACCCAATCTAGGTTCTTAATTTAAGAAGGCAAGTTTAATTCATTGACTGGCAGAAGTTATATCACTCTTGATCCGTTGGTGAAATGCTTTAAGGGACAAATATAAGACTTAAAGCGAGCCTAAGAGCAAAAATCCAAAGTGAAGAAGAAAAGGGAGATTGAAGCCACAGATAAATTGCTTGAGAGATATAGTCTAGCGAAAGACACAAGTGGTGACGCGGTGAAATTTCCATTGATATTTTGGATGATGAAAAATAAATAATTTTTAACTTATAGACATTTTAGATTGTATTATACAACAATCATGAAAGTTTTCTCATGCAACCTTTTTGGAGAAATAAACTTTTTTTACCCAGCCTTTTATATATTAGAATTTTAAATTACCCAACCATTTTCTCTTCGGCTCCAACCCCGGCCACAATAATGAACAGTCCCTTATTCATTACGTATTGTAACTTTAGCATGATACTTTTTGACGTTTATTAAACGAAGCGTTTTAACCTCGCAGGATACTCGAGGCTCTTAACCACTACACACTTGACTTTTCTTTTGTTATGTACGTCAGTATTGGCTGCTTTACTACTTTAATCAAATAATATTCTCATTTCATTATCGGTGGAGGAAAAGCAAAAGGAGGAACTTTTCAGTTGACATTTTTGAATGAAAGCCATCTACAGGCTCTCCTTTGAACGCTGATAGGAGGGCTTACTCACGAAATTGCTTGTCTCGAAGTGTCTTTGTGATTGCCATGGCTGTCAAGTGCCGTATTGATAAAGACCAAAAGAAGCGTTGGCTTTATCGTAGGGACTTCTCCAAAACGATACTGGACGATACTCTGAATTAGCGAGCGTTCATTGTTTATGGCCGAGGTTGGTACCGAAGAGAAATCGGTTGGGTAATTTTTTTATGTTGTAATTTGAATATTGGATAACACTGTTAAAACAAAAACAAACTAGTAAAATAAATCAGTGTTATATTTTACAGTAACGGCAACGGTGATATAATATAAAAATAAATTAATTTTACTTGTTTTACTCTGGTTGGGTTGGGTAAACTGTTTTAATCATTGTCAACGTTGGATTATTAAAAATTATTATACAAAAAATTATGAAAATTATTGTTTCTCATTTCTCTTTGGTACCATCGCCGGCCAACAATAATGAACGCTTCCTTAAAAAGGAACTGTTGAAACTTCCAAAATATCAAGAATTTTTAACTTAAAAAGGTTTTTGAAATTGAATGCCGAGATGTACAATCTTGGTAAGTTCCATGATATATATGCACGACTTCACTTCCTACTGACACTGACATATAAATTCGTAGTGCATGTTGTTTGTCGCTATCTGGCAAAATCTGCAGTATCCTGACGGTATACTTCAAGTGTGTTCTTTTCTCATGCAACCAGCCACAGTCTTCGTGCAATTCCATATACGGACTCTACTTTTACACTGCAGAGGGCTCAAGTCACATGAACAATGAAGTCTTGCTTTGAATAAGGGCTATAACCCTCTGATCTTAGAAAGTCTGTTAGCTAAAAATAGCACAGGGTAATGTCTTAACCAGTTTGATTGTCCACCTAGACAAACAGCCATTCAATCTTATAGCCTTTTTATGAATAAAAGTTCGGTTTGGTTATTATGCTCACACTGTGGTTCTCTAATCTGACATTTCATAACTTTTCTTTACTAAAGACATACAGAGCGTAGAGAGTGTAGGTGTTTGCAAGCTTGGATATAAACAACGAAAGGCTCGTTCTTCAAGCTTGAAGAACGAGCCTTTCGTCGTTAAAGACATACATATCTACTCAAGTATACAACCGGATAATGAAGGTGTTACCGAGGGACTAGACTGCAACAAAGGACAATGACTACAGTTGAAGAATTTAATGTGACAAATATCATCGCATGGATTGGGTACTGTGTGCCTTTTCCAAAATAAAAGAGCGCTCAGAGTAGATGCTCTCGCAACAATAAAATCAAGCTTTCCTGACGTTCTGTAGTGATCCAGGCGTCGGTTAGTCTTCTTTCCTACGTTGTTAACAGTCATGACAGCGAGATTTTTCTTGCGACCAATTTTTGCATGCGTCCTTTGTATTTGACATGGCATTCTATTGTCTAAAGACATGGTGGTACTGGTAGTTGCAAGTGTTATCTAGAAGTCACTTTCTGCAAGTTCCTTTTCAAAATGGTGTCTGACTAAATGGTTACTATTAAACCCAGTTCACTGAATTTTTGAGTGTGCTGATGGATAGCTTTTATAAAAGAAACTGAATATGGCTGAGATTTCCCATATTAGGCTAAATAAGATCGTGTTGTTCAGCAAGAAACCCCTCAGTCTTTCATAAATATGCTTCTCTACTTAATCCTGGAGTAATTATCACGCCGCGTGCTGTTTGACAGCTATCAATTAATAAGTACATTATTCTACTTGCCTATGCATAGCACCAACTATAGCAAATTAAATCTTCAGCGAAAAGAACCAAAAAAAAAACCTAATTAGGAAACTAAGTGGCAACCATAGACAAAGCATGGCACACTACCGACGAAAGAAACAAATAAGCAATGTCTATTATTACCCACAGTTGACCTATTGTCTTGGAGAAGTCATTATGTCGCCACGGTATTTACACATGCAGATGAGCACAGGCTCTTGAGACAAACAAGATCAATAAAAACGTAATAAAAATACAGAAACTTTCAACCAAGTTTCTTAGCAAAACCATTAATCTTTCTTACGACAAATGATTGGCGTCCTGCATAAACTGGCAAACATTTCAAAAGGTTGCCGTAGGGTAATCAGTTGTCGTCGTCATTTACTTGTAAAGAAGCTACCCTGGTAGGTATATTTGTCTTTCTAGGCAATAAATATAGCGAATATCACAAAGGCCCGCGGAAGAGTTATTAAAGAACTTTTGAATCCCTGTTGTGGCATGAATTTTTCGTATTCAGAACCCCTTAAGATGTATTGTCGAAGTAGGTTAATATGGACATGATTCCTTAATGGAAACACTATAATACCAACAATAAGAAATTGTATGCCGAGCATATTTGAATAGGTTAATGTAGTCTTTAATGTAACGTGTACCCCCGATACACATAACTAGACTGCTATACCTGCGACGAAGAGGTGAAAACGCTTGTTCAAAACGTTCGCTATTGCGATATCTACAATTTACAAGCATTCAGCTTCATGATAACTCTAAGATCCCTTGGACAGCTCCGAGTTTAATTAAGCTCTCAGATTACGATTAATTTCAGTGCCTTTCGATCTCGGTTGGATTTCCTTCCATCCTAATTCAATTAATAATTACTTTGAAGGGAAAAAATAAAAATCAAAGTAAAGTGAAATCTCCGTAATCGTTCGGCAGTCTGTGGCGGAAAGGATATCTCTTTATAAGAGATTTGTCGAAAATAAACCAGAGAAACCATATGCGTCAGATATTTATGATCTGCTTCAAAAGTATCTCATTTAGACAAAGGCTCCTGGGGTTTACACCTGTAGTCACTATAGAATAACCAAAGTTGTTCGCATTAGACCACAAGGGCGTGCCTTCTATACCGCAACTTAGATAATTTAACGACTTGCGAGCTGCCACGCTCCATATTGAGTGACATCTTTCAGATTGAGAGAAACCACCCCATTTGGATGGTCTGCTACACGGGGTGCCTTTTTCAAAGGGGAATACTCTCTTTGTGTGTAGTCGTCCAACTTTGAAAGACTGTGTAGGATACTGAATGAAACAGCAAAGACCGTCATGCTTTGATTTTTAGCGAATACTGTCATGTTTATGTTCGCTGTTATATATGATATTGATCTATGGTACATATTGTCAAACGTATATTGGGCGATCGTTTTCTAAGAGGTAGCGTATGCGGAAATCTGTCAAGTCTTTAGGATCCTAATTGGCTTAAAATATAGTTCACCAAGTACTAGCATTTGAGCGAAATTCACACCCAGTTCAGGAATCAGGAAGGAAAACAACCGATAAGAGCTAGGGCGACAACTAAAAATAGGCACAGCTGGAACGCCATGTTTTCGAATATATGTTACACTCTGTGTGCGAGTCATTTGTTTCTTACCCAGTAGTCTTACGAGTTATGCGGTTATATCTAGTTGAGCACTAAACGTGTGTCTAATTTAAACTGAAAAGGACAACGAAGCGCTTACTACGATTTGTCAATACGTCTGTCAAACAGGATTAACTCATTTAAACTTGAGAAACTTGTCGCGTAGCAGGGCGTCTCACATATTCGTTGCCATAACGTCTCAAGGTCTCTTCATATCCTGGAATATTATTACACGGATCACGGTAAATGTTTTGCCAGTCACAGCAATCCTGTTTTTCGTTATAATCTAAGTGATGCTGACCAGTGTAATGGAAGCCATTGACCTCACTCCTTTGATAGTATTTTCCAATTTCCGTATCTGAGCAAGCCGATAACTTTCGCACTATCAAGTCATGTTTTCTGTCCTGTTCTGTGCCAAAAACGATTGGAACTGTTCGATTTTCTCTGGCGCTGTGAGGTCTTCGGTTTCGTCCAGTCCATGGTCGGTAATTATTCGAATACTCGTGACTGCTGTCAGACTCAGCGAGATATCGACCATTCTCGTGTGAAACTTTACCAATCTCGGCAGTCCTTCTTCGAGAACTTTTTATATTCCTAGGCAGTGATCTGCGATAAAGATCCATCTCATCGAAACCACTTCTCCCCTCCCAAAGATTTTCAGTCGTCCCCCGAAGAGCTGGGTTGTTTTTGGCAAGTTCGTTGTCCTCCCAGCCCTCGTCCCCACCTGCATAACATACCACAGTTTCACAGTGGTCTCTTGGCTGTAATCTCGCCGCATTCGTCAAGAGTTTCTGCGTCGGGGAACGCCTCGATTCACGATTGCCTCGTATTTCTCCATAATCTAAATCATCGTTTGGAGAATCGATGGAAGTGTACCCTTGGTCGTTGCTATCACAATCTCTCTCCTCGCTCTCGTATTCGTAGCGATGTCGGCTCGTTGCCTCCGGTGGTTGTTGTGAGGAAACACGCGATAGATTCAACGCTGATAATTCCTCAGTTATCTTGCGACGTTCGACCAGTCGCTTGCCACGACGAGAGGGCAATCTCGCGGACATACTTCGACGTAGCTTCGCTTGAGGCTTTGCGGTCGTTTGAGCAGTGAAGCAATTTTTCTCCTGGACTTCTTCCCACTCGTTTAAAACTCCCATTGTTTTACTATCACAAGCGAGTGCACGGTTTGTACCGTTTCTCGAACTTGAACTCGAACGTGATTTTGAATCTGATTTTCGACTGGTAAATGTGACATCTTCAGTAAACACGCCAGAATCGGAGGAAGAGGTCGATACCATCGAATTGCGAGATCCGGCCGGTAAACTTTTAAAGTTTTGACTCCACTCTTCGGAATTACTCTTTTTATTCGCTTTGGCACTCTTGGCTTTCTTTTCAGCCTCGGCCGACGACAACAACTTAGAGATTTGCTCAGTTTTTGCCACGTCCACTGGCAAATTACCTTCATTGTCCTTGATGCAGATATCGGCACAAGAAGCGATCAAAAGTTCGACGATATCAGTGTAGCCACCAGCAGAAGCTAAATGTAATGCCGTTCGACCTTTTCGACCATTTGTGTTTATGTTCGCTCCGTGATTAAGCAAAACATGGACGACCTCGATTCGGCCGTCCTTACAACTTTGCTGTAAAGCAGTGTAGCCATGTTTGTTGGGCTGGTTCACTCGGGCTTGTTGTCCCATATTTATTAAAAGTTTTACCCGAGTAGCATCGCCATCAGCCACGGCTTGATGAAACACAGCAGCATTCATGATCCACAGCCAACCATTCGACGAAAACAGATTCTTAAGTAGGCAAGAATGTTAAAAACACGGAAGACGATTGCAGTTATGCTCCCAAAGTAGAGCCCTTTAGGTCGGCAGGAATGTTGACGACTCTCAAACCGAGTCGTTAACTATGTCCGACTGCCACACGCGAGCTGGATATGTAAGGATTTGCCAAACCCTGTCGAAAACGATACTCTTCGACGATGTAATTTGTTAATAACAAACAGATTTCAATTCCCGGTTCGAAAAAAAATTCTGGCAGTGATAGTAGAGTTAGCCACTCAAGCAACTAAAGGAAATGGCAATTGTCATCAAGTACGCCACCGCGACCAGCGTAACATATCCGAATGATTTATCAAAGAAAGAATGTTTACAGAAGTTGGGGGCAAGCCAATGGAGCATAAAATGTCCTATGGGTAGGGAGGGTACGGTAAAGTTGCCTATCTCAACGTGGCCTATCAGAGCCATAAGGGTTCAAAGGTGAGATTCAGCAACAACACGATTGTTATTGAAATAGGATTGAAGATAAACGTTCAGCTGTTCTTTTAAAGTATTTTTGCTGTAAACATACCATTCGAAATTAGTTTCTTTTTTATAGCTCATAGTAGAGCTTCAAAACCAGACTACTCTCAAAGATATGCCAGTTTCAAAAGTCGAGCAACTACTATGCCGAAATAAATGAGTTCCGTTTCGGCTTAGAGAGACAGAGCAATTTGCCTTGCTGTATTCATTGAAATCGGAAGCAAAAATGAAAATCTCAGACATTGTATTTCCTTAACTAATTCTTTATTCGCAACAAGATAATGTCGCCTTTCTGTTTGAAACCATGCCCTGCTATTGTCGTAAAGCTGATTGGGCCAGTGGCCACGGGCAATTTTTTAGTTGTTGAGCGTGACTTTAAGATGCACCGCTGAAGTAAATCGCATTAACGCTCAGCGACTTAATGCGTTATTTTGGCATGAGTTCTAGATGATGATGAAGCAATGATTGCGGGTTTAAAATCCATCGATGGATCATTAAAAGCCGGATTCACACAGGAGACAGATTATTTCACAGGTGGTACATATGAAATGCTTGGGCTGTATGGCTGCTGATAATCAAAGAGTCGGTCAGTATATTATGAACATGACAACCTCCTCCGATTAACCTTGTTATAAGTTTAAAAATGCGCAAAACCTTAGCGAGCTCAATTGGTATATAACGTACGAGGCAAAAGATTTTTGTCATTGAGGCTAAAATGCATCCACTTACAAACATTTTATACAGCAGTTTACGCGCGAGCATTAAAAAACCCTTCAGAGCCTGAATTCTGTTTTTCTTTGTTTTCTCTTTGTTTTCGTTTTGTTCTCTCATTTGCAGGAGTCATCTGTCCTTTTGTTTTTGGTGCCCGCTGTATCGGACACTTGGAATAAAATGGTTAAGTATACCATTCTTTTCCAGCCATTCCAAATTCATATATTAAATGATGAAACTTCAGCAGTAAGTTCAGTTAACCTTACATGTATATTTGTAACAGGTTCTTGAAAGGCTATTGGTATAAATCAAATTAAAGCAAATGGTTTGAACCCGAGAAAATAGTCAGTAGATGTTGGAAGTGGGTCGTTAAGGTTAGAGCGGTCTTGGGGAGCACCGGTAATGTGGACTGACGTTTCGACGGCCTCAGCGGCGGTCATCTTCAGAGTCAAGTAACTCTTTATTTGACTCTGAAGATGACCGCCTCTTAGGCCGTCGAAACGTCAGTCAACATAACTAGCCTTCCTCAACCTTAATTTAATTTGGACGATCAAATACCAGTGCGTAGTTTAAATCACATTTATAAAAATCTAAGTTGAAATTCTGATATTTGTTAGGCGAAGGTCGAAATTTTCGGCTGCAACTATTGATGCCCGTTTACACTGGCAATTTTTGCTATGATTTTTCTCATCCTGACGCATGTAATTGACTGGATTTATTCACGAAAGATTTGAGCCCGCATTGCTTTGTACAAATGATCCAACACCTTCGTTGGTGAATCCCAGGCAGTTACATGCCATAGGATGTGTAGAATCACAGGATAATTCGCCATTGTAAACGGGCTTTAGCCTTCTTCAGCAACTTAAAATGTTGTAAAATATCTTATTGTAAACAAAAAACACGTAAAAGTTTAAATTGCTGTAAAAGACTCAAGGGTAAGCATGGTGTATGAAGAGAAGGGTCAGTGGCATGCAGATTAGACCAAAAATTACGGGAACTAATGAGTATTTTAATAAAATACATAAAAATAGTATCTCCGAATAGTAAAATCATTTCAATTTATCAGCCCACCCAAAAGGCTTTTGCTGCTTCAGTTTAAACTGATATCTGAGATCAGCTATATTGACTTACCTGTCACCTTAAGTGGTCTACACTCTCCAAGATCCACCTCAAGTGATTCAATTCGTTTATGGGGTATGACACATGCAGTAAAATTCAGGAAACAGGTTCTCATAGTTACATTCCTGGGCTCAAATACGGAGTAGCCATGAAAACCGTTCACGTATGCGGAATAACGATTCAGAAATGCGAGTTAACTATGTAATTATTTCAACTTACTGCGCACAATTGTATAGTAACTGTACAGTAAAAAAGAGAAGTCGCGTTTCCTGGAGGAAAATCGATATTTTCTTGCCATAAATTTGTTCTTGACAATGGTATAGAGACAATATACGGCCAAAATACTACCTTTGGCTTTCTCTGGAACGATTATTTTTTCGTATCCAATAAGCCAGTACGGAGTTTCCAAGTCTTAACCCCAGTATTAGAGATTTGATATTCTTTGGCCATTCTAAAAACGAATTCTAATGTGATGAATACTATAGAGATCATAAATAAAAGTAGAGGGGACACTATAGCTAAATGTCACTCTAATATATTTTTGACCGGTTGATAGCTGCTGTACTTAAAGTAGAAGAACCCAGATGACCTACTATAACCTCGAATCCTTTGGCGGCGAGAGAGGTCGTCAAAAACCCCACGAAGAACAATAGAACAAATGAGAAAACAAACAAAAACAAAGAGAAAACAGAGAACAAAACAAAAAAAGGTCAGCAACTAGAAGAGTGAAAACAAGAGTGGGCATTGGAACTTAACTTCAGACGACTAGTGCTCAGCCGCTACATGATGACTGCCTACCCACGCAAAAGTCGCACGAGTTGTTACGGTGTTGTTGGATAAACAATATAGTAATAACATTGTAATCAAAGATAAACAACATTGATGAACCAGCAACACCAGTGAAGCAACAACGGTTGTTCACGACTGTTTAAACAACGAAACGCGACAATGATTGTTCAACCATGTTCTTCATTGATAATAATAATTGTTCGATTTTAATTTAACATCAAATTGTTTTGACATTGACTTCTGTACAATGCAATAACAACATATAGTTATGGTGGTTGAACAACTTTGTTGATAACATTGCTCACGAAGTGTAGCACAACATTGTTCATGCCTGACAGCAACTGTCGCCAACAAGTGGGGTGTTTGCACGCGTGTGCTTAACTAGTTACCAGTCAAACTATCAAATAAGCTCACACATCCGAACAGTTTTCTTAATTTGAGGTTAAAACTAAACCGTTTTATGGAACATACAGGTGGATTAAGTAGATCGTCGTCGTGCCTGGCTTTTTCGATAATAATAGCGGCAAAAAACGTGAAACTAAGGTTTCAGATGAAGGGTTGCCGGTACGAAATATCGGATGATAGTCAAATTGTAGCACACTTGATTGTTTTGGGAGTTAACTCTTTAATGCACAAACCCATTTCTTTTGTTCTTTGTTTTCTCTTTGTTTTTGCTTTGTTTTCTCGTTTGTTCTTTTGTTCTTGGTGTCCTATATATCAGACACTGTGAGTTAAAGGGTAAAGCGGCGTAAGACGCTTGTGTCCTGCGGGGGACATTGCCCCCTACATCTTATTTAAGAGGATTGCAATATCGTTCGGCTCACAACACTCTGAAAAGAACTGTATTATTTCTTCCATAGCACGCACTTGCATTTCAAAATTCAAATAGATAATATAAATCAAAAAGTGTTTGAAATTGAAATTGAATAAAGGGAAATGTCTCAACTAACTTTTTTAACTTTTTTCTGCATTGTTTACTGTTTACTGCATTAACCTGTTGCTAGCTGACAATATAACTGCAAGATACAAAGTACCAGCATTGTCATTTTTCTAAAATTTTGCTTTCTAGTTTCGAAAACCACCGAAATAACGTTAAGACTGATGTAAATGTACAGTCATCGTTAACTTTGTTGACATTAATAGTTAGAGAAACTGCTACATTTTGTAAATGTATGATTTAGTCTATTAATTCATAAATTTGCAATCCACTGTAACGTTCCTTTTTCCTAAACGAGAGGTGCGCTTCACCATAAGCATAGGACAGCCAATATCGTCCCAGTATTGTCAACAATAAAATTGATGTAAACATTTACCGAAAAAAATTCATCCGCTGAACTTGAATTTTGCTCCCCTCTCCTACCTACAACTAACTTTCTTCACCGTTGTTTCAAAGCGTAAAAATCTTGTTAGTGAGGTCTGTGTGGAGTTGGCATTTTAGATTATTCCTTTTTTCTTGGTTTTGGTGATCTTTGATATCCACGACTTACTATCTACTAAACTATATTTGGAATGTTCAATTGAATTGCCCTTGTATGGAATAGTGATAAAAAGTTTTGGTTAAAAAAGAACTTCTTATTCTGTGGCTTGTCCACTATCTTATCTTTATTGAGACTTCCTGGTGTGAAATTGAGAATGGCCCAGTTGACATAGGAGCTTGATTTTGAAATCTGTCCATGCAGTTAGGAAGAAAATTACAATTTATGAAAACTCCAAAGTTCATGTTAATTTGGAGGTCCGTATTTGTTTGGAACAGAAAAATTACTAAGGAAACAAAAACTAAGAATAAGGATCGTAACAACTACAACAACATCATCATCAACAACAATAACAACAACAGGACCTAATAGATCATATACATATTTTGATTAAACGGACGATGTTAAGTACATCTTTTATTCATGAACTTTATTTAAAAATAACCAACTTTAACAATTCAGCATTTTAAACATAATATATTGCATATGTAAATCCTTGGTGAAGTGAACTGCCGAATTCCAATATATTTTGGCTATGACTTTTTATTTTTTAAAAAATATATTTAGAAGGTTTTATCTTTGTACAAATGATAATAAATTTAATGTTATTTCAGTAATCATTTAGAGTACCATGTTCCTCTGATCGAGACATATGACCTAACTCTAGTCTGGATGATATACTTGAGCCTTGTATTAGAGATTTAATTGGAATAGTGTATTGCCTTTCGCATTCCTTACCATTTCTGAAAATAAAACTTTTGCAAAACAATGAAATATCTCAGCGTAATAAAAACATAGTATTCGATTTTTTTTTCTTGATTTCAAATCGATATTTATAAAATATTGTTTTGGCTCTTACGTGCGTACTTTTATCTAAGGAATGGAGAGACGACGTTAATTCAAGAGACCCACACAGACAATCCGACAGAAAATTTATTTAAACACGGAATTTCTACAATTTTGAGAGAAAACTGTCTTACAAGAAAGCCGTGACAGTACTTATTTACAAATATAAAAATACTACATGGAGAAATTAGAAAACTTGGAGAGACAGACAGACAGACCGACAGAATATAGAGAAGAAGGCAGAGAGAAAGAATATATTAAAAATCGATGTCCACAATCGATTAGTGCATGCAGATCAGCTTATAAGGATGAAATTTGCAGGCCTCCAAAAATCTCAGATAACAAAAACACCAACACCATATAGTTAAGCTGAAAAAACTATAACTATCTCGTATTCATGTAAGATACAACCACTTCCAAGAATATAAGTTATTTTCAGCAAGATCTCTTCCGTTAGGAACATCAGAGTAAACTACCTGAGCCGAACGTGTAATCCGAGTGGGGCATTTTAAATATGGTAGCTGATAATGAGCAGAACGATCTCTTTTCTTATGATCATTGTCTCTTGTGGTTTGAAGAGCTACATGACGACGCTCAAAAACGTTTGGTTTAATTGTCGCTCTGGGATTGTTGCCATAAATAGCCAATATTTCCGAAAACTGTTGATGATAACTGTTTCCCCAAATCATTGCACGAATGGCTGGTGGCATATTTGTAACTGGCTTGTTGAGGGCAGGACCAGGTTTACTTCTAAAACTTTTATCCTGCCCGAAAGTCTTGGGAACCACTTGACCCTGATAGTATGTGTATCCCGATGAAGTGTCAACCTCTCTAGGACTTTGAAGTCTCTGTAAAAATAACGGAGATTGCTTCGGGTTCTTTATAGCACAAGGCAGTAACGCATATTTGTTGCTTCTTTTGTCAGCGAGTTCATTTAAATCCTTCGGTTTTTGGCGATGCTTTCTTCGAATATTTTTATGAATATTAAACGCTCTTTCTGGGTTTTTCTCTGTAGGGTTTCTAACCAATGGCTGTATTCGTGAGAACTGAATCCAATCGATACCTTGCACGCGAAGTCTCTGATCTCTGGTATTATTTACTCCGGGAATTAAAAATACTTCAATTTTTTCATTAAACCTCACTTTCTTTTTCATTTTCTTCACTTTATTTGTCGTCGGTCATCAGAGTCGGCCAAACTACTGGTCAAACTTTAGCGATTTCAGACGTATACGTTTTCCTGAAAACCGGAATTGCCTTGGTACATATTAATTAAAAAATCAGAGCTAACTTATCACTTGACAGTTGCCACGGGTAATTTTGATATCTTGGGTTAATTTTAAATGAAGTTAAATTTACAGCCGATCCAACAAAGCCTATGTAGTCCCTAAACAAACAAGGGATAAATCTGGGTCTAATTTTCTGTAAAACTGTCTGGATCTAGCTAGTTACCTTTTTGTAAATAGAGGACTGTTTTGTTTATAGTAGAAATGTTCGTTATACTGTGTTAAATTGTCAATTATTTTTAAAGGCTTTGGCTCATTGACCTGGGTTGTCAGATCACACAAACCTTGGACATTTTCAAATTTGTAGTTATTGACAAGCCACTTAAAGGGCCCGACAGCTGAGGTAATGAATCAAAGACTGACGACTTGTAATTTGATTCCCAAACGTCTGATGTAATATTCAAAATGTAATATTCAAAATGTAATATTCAA
>JBAHVQ010000432.1:316301-354050 GCA_036872915.1 Nanipora kamurai | reverse complement strand
ACTGAGTGCAAATACGCTATTGAGCATGCGCACTTCGAAAATGATTCGTCAGCTGAAATAACAAATATCGTTTTCTCTTTTAAAATGTCAAATGGCTCGCTTTGCCGAGCTGTCGGAAAGTGATCTGGCAGATTTACTGGATGAAAAAGACTCCGGTAATACAAGAAAAGCAACTAAAGTTGCCATAAACCTTTTTCGAGTGAATGATAAAACAATTATAGACCTCGGGTTTCGCAAAATATCGTAATTTATCAGTGGCTCGCTGAAATATATAATGAAATATATAAATCACGATATTTTGCTCAACCTCGTCCAATAATTGTATATTATCACCAATATAAATTAGAATTGAAGACCATGCTTTGGGCATTCCTAGCTTATGTCAGTTTGTAAATCCTTGCACTAGACTTTTCATAGGGTTACAGGATTGATTCCCAAGCGGAGTTAGGACTTAGATGGTATAAGTCTGAGAATTTACATTCACTTACTGCAGACTCTATTATATTTGAATGTGTGGATGAACAAGATACAATGAGATAAGATAAAGATAACATAACATAGCATAACATAAAACATTTATTTAATTCTTAAACTACCAATTGTGCTTGGATTTTTGTCCGATTTAATTCATGCAAGTTCCATGCATGAAAATCCGAAAATCTGAGTATGGGAGCAAAGTTACAGTTGTGAAGAGTGTAGCGTCTTGCAGCGCCCATTTTCAGTTAAATTATAATAACGGGCTGAGTGACCAAAGACCAACACCATTTGAACACAACAGTATAACTACAACCACACTTTAGGCAACCTATCACATGCAGCTTGCCGTACAATCTACGACAGATTTGAAATAAGTAAATCGCATAAAATTTTCATGGTGTTCCAACAGAAGGATTCCAACCCATAGTCTCTATATAGCTGGGAGGAGGTTCATAGAAAGGTGCAGAATATGGATCAGGTTGCGTGCCAAACTCGGAAATCTGGTGACCGAGATAGGAATAAGTAGAAGAACTCGAAAATGGAGGCATTTCGGTGCGGTACTGCTCTGGACTTGATGTAAAGTTGAAAGTGTGATTTGCACAGCTATCCTGAACAAACCACAAACTATGCAGGCCAGCATATCCTGAAACGTTGGCAGATAGAAACAGCCTCCAGCCACGTTGCATGAACTTTTCAACAATATTACAAAGAAAACTGTGTGCATCTAAGGTATCACTGCGGCTATTTCCCTGCCAAGGCAAGCCAGCCAACTTCATTTCGCAAACAGCTCCACAATTTAGCTCTAACTGTTTTTCTTTCTGGATACCTTTCGACCAACGGCAGAGCAATATCTGCTTGAAAAGCTCAACCAGTTGGGCAGGCATGTTAATCAGCCGTAACTTATCACAGTTATTCAAACTGAGACACATCATTGGATAATGTTGAGGCTCACCTTTTTGAAATATCAATACTGATTTGCCACTAATCCATCTGTTAAAGTCTATTCCAGCGATATAATGCCAGCCTTGCTGTTGCATCTCCTCGAGGATCTTCAGTACAACATACCGAGCCTTGATAGATTCTTCTCCTACACAATACCAAGGATTACCGGATAACGTGAACTCCCAACTGCCATGGAAGTCTCTTTCATGCTGGATGCCATCCCTCGACCACGTTGACTTAATCACCTGTCGTAGCAGAGAAACAACAGCTTCCAAGGGGTTGATTACACGTACACGATTGGTACGGTTGAGGCTTATGGTACAGAGCGGTGCAAATTCACTGCGAGGAATGTTTCCATCATAACGAAAGAAAAGCGAATCTGAGGTACCTTTTAAGTTGACAGTGCAGTAGTAAACCCACTGATAGCGAAGAAGAGTAGCAATGATATTTTGTAAGAGGACTTTCACCATAATAGATTGCTTACCAGTTGCGGTCCATAGATCACCGGACAGCTTCACATCAAGCAAACCGTTCATCGATTTTTCCTTTAGGATTCGTAAATCCTGCGTGGATTGGATGCCTTCTTTTACGGGATCGACAAGATGTTGGGGGACGTTGATTACCTGTAATTTGTCAGAGCAGTTTAAACCAATGCAAATTAACGGATGGATGGAAAACACAGGGAATCTTTTGAAGAAAAGAGTGCTTCTGTCTTCGCATCTCCTGAGACTGCTTGCAGAAATAACCTCCCAACCGATTCCATATAGCTTCTGAAGTATTCGGCAAACCATTAGTCGTGCTTCTTGAGCCACAGATTCCAATGACAACTCCTCAAACGGACAACCATATAGCTTAAATGACCACCCCAAGTTACGATGAGCTTTTTCCTTTGAGATTCCAGCTTTCCACGTTTCCTTGATAGATTGTCGAATTAGAGACAATCCCTGGCTGTCCAGGTGAAGAACTGTGATACGATCGGCGGAGCAGAACGAGACACACATTGTTGAAAATCCGAAGTTGAGAGGATCAACTGGAAGGGAACTGTCTGCAGACATGTTATAGGAACTGTTTTAAGATAAAAATTTAAAAGATTATATGACACCCATAAAATTATTTTTTGAAACAACGGTTTTGTCTAAATTATAAATTCAAAAAGTAGACATCGTATACCATTTGTCTTAAATTTTTGACTCTCTCTATCAGAAAAATCCTTATAAGATGAGCAACGGCTGAGTCGTATTTGTACTGTGTACGTTACAACTTGAAAATATTATTGAGTATATCGAGTCAGTACGTCCATCAAGTGGGTTTCAGTTGATTCCATGGGTGACATTTATATCTTCTGGTCAAGATCTATTTGTCTGCGGTTTAGATAAAAAGCCGACTCTTATCCTTCAGGTAAAACAATTCTATATAATCATCGTGCTCTGGTCATTTGTAGTTCAATCTCTGAAGATGTTGCAAGTTTGGCAACGAAACGTTAGAATTTAATAAATATTGTCTATTTGTCCTTGTTGTTTATCGTGTCTTTCCTCCGTATTTTATGGTGGGCTTTTATATTTGTCACAAGACTACGTTTCCCGCCTGGTGAATCTATTGCTAATACTATATATTGTACAATTATAGATGAACTTACCTTCGTGGAATATATGTCAGGAAAACCGTAGTGTGGTAGTTTAGCTAGTGGTTTAATTTTATAAACAATTATGAATTTTCATTCGGTGAACCAGCAACAAATTATGATCAAAAGGCCCCTGAGGGCAATTCACAGATGCAAAACGGACGGCAACAAAATTAATAAGTTGGTCAGGCAGTAAACTGCCTACCCTGTGGTAGTAAGAAACATCTTTTGCAGCGAGTGAATCTGTGACGTTGACGTTGGCTGAGCGTAAAGTGTTTGGGGATATTAGCTGCATGCGAAACAGCATCATTTGCAACTCGTGCCAGTAACAACTGTGGAGATGATTGATAACTAGTCAAATCAATGCGAGACAAGCTGTGTGAAGGATGTTTTTACTGTGTTATGGTGAAATTTTTTGTAGTATTTATATGTGTGAAGTTGATGTCACAGACCATTTACGAATGATATACAACCAAATTCGTAGTGGTAACATGCTACGTCAAAATCCTCCTGGTTGATAAATTTTCGTGGCAGCAACAGAGCAGCCTGGTCAACTGCTTACCCGCAAAGTAGCCTGGTCATTGCCAACGCCGTAGGAATGTTTAGAAAGTGTACTAAACTCACAGATGCTGCTACACAGCATTCGTGAGTCAAAAAGGGTACTTTGGACAAGTGCCATGACCCCTGCTCTTTAGGGGCACTTTGATGCATAATTTGTGAGTGGTGACTATAGAAGTCAACCGCATCTCTAAAGCGCGACTAACTTTAGTGTCGCAGTTTTTCTGCCTTCGTATATTAAACAGTAGTTAACTCAGGTTGCGCTTCAAAACAAGACTCCAACGTTATATGGTGATATTTCTACTTTATTTTAAAGTCATCGTAAAACCAATGGATTAGACGACAGAAAACATCTACGATGGTAGAGAAATTTAAACGTCCCCTGCGGCTGGAAAAAACTCTTGGTAAATGCTCTTTCAAATATCAAGAATTCTTAGTATTTCAAAGAGCATTTCTTGTTTACTCTTTCAAATACTGCTCTTGCAAAAAAAAAAAAATCCAAGATATGTAAGAGCAGGAAACCGAAGCAGTTATGACTGTTTAATTCACCATCCACGCCCCACTTGAGCAGTCTATCAACTTGACAAAGTTGCAAGTTGCAACATATCCAAAAGGATATTACTTTCTTGTGATTAGTTATGCAGGGTGACGAATTAGTCTTTAGTGTAGGCCTGAAAATATTGGATAGACCTTAGCCTTCCGGCTAGTAATAAATCACTTGAGTAAGTAAGCTCTCAAAATGTAAATTTACACCACAATTTAACATCTTTCGATTAAAACACATAATTGATGAACACTATGATAGAAACAGGTCATTTCGGCAGCTTCAACTTCAAGAAAACAATCAACAGAAACTGGAAAGAATGTTATCTTACTGTTAAAGACTGATCAGCGACAATGAATTCCTGGTATAATGAGAGGAACATAAGATTTTTTCGAAGTTAAACACCTTCGTGACCCAGAATGGTACAATGCTCTTTAAATTGTGTGGTGTGATCGGAACAAATTAAAGTTTATATGTGTGAAATGGAAATTAACCAATAAAAATGCCCATAAAGTCGACATGATTAATGAGATTCAGAAGTGAGAAAGTCATTGGCTATTTTATTCATGGACCAATAAACAGACAGACAGACAGATATTGGAACTCTCCTTATATGACCCATTCACAAGGTATGATTATTTTTCATACGATTGTTTGTCTTGGCGTATTCGAGTATCCCTTTAGGCCTAAGGTGCGTTCACATCAGGAGACTCAGACTTTGGAGTGAAATAAGCTGAATTAGTTCTTTTAGAATATTTATGATAATTTATTAGAATAATTTACAAATCAGCCATCAGAGTAATATGAAAGCCGTTGAAAACCCCTAGCCAAAGAAGCCTTTAACAATGGCTTTGCAACAAAGTCGAAATATCCGATCGCAATAATTCGTCGTCTTGTTATTGACTCATATCTTGGGTTTTCAAGATGTTATTGTTTTTCGGGATTTGCTTTTTACTCTATTTCAAAGAAGCTTGAGAGATCAATTTATTATGAACTAAAGAAGTAATAAAAATTATTCAGAGGCTTTCAAATGACCAGAACGTGTGACTTCTGAAGATTTTGCATTTTTTTGAACACATGATACAACAACCCTCCTCCTTTAACTCTAAGGCCCGTTTACGCCTCCCGTGAGTTAAACACAAACACCAACATAACAATCGAGAGCCGCAAAATCGCTTGGCTATACGGATCTTTAGGCGGTCGGTCGGTCGGTCGGGTCGTATATAACCCGACATTTGTTTTGAGCGATATTATGCCCATGATTAATCGACAACTTAAGTGAAAAAGTGCTTACTGAAGAGCAAACAGGGCCTCCGATTCCCCTACCCGCAAAAAAGTAACGATGTGAAGGTTTGACTCTACGAAACCCAACGGATGGTTTGCAATCAATCCTTGAGATTCATACGACGATGATACGGCGGCCATCTTGGTTCCACTTACAATAGGAATTAATGAGATTCTCTTGTTCCAATTCGACCAAGATGGGAGCCATGACGTCAAGTACACACCATCTATATATGCAGGAACAACCTGTTTACTTTGGTCATATTGCCAGTGACCTGGTGTGAAGGACTCGCTGCAAGTGAATACAAGAATATGACCATAACCCTGCTCATTAACCCTGCTGTACACAATATCATCATTTAGAAAAAATATGTATGTAAATAGAATTACACTGGGCTGTAACATTGTCTGGATTATATGGTCATTGGACAAAACTATTGTACTGAGTTGCAATCCTGTCCAGATTAGACCTACATAAAGTGCACGTACAGATGTGATTGTTCATCACGCATAACCTAATTGATTAGACTTACACTTAATGCTGAACACAAATTTAGTTCATGTGGGAGCTCGGTAAATCTCAGACGACTAGTGGACGTTCGTCAAGCTCGTTCTCTCAGAAAAATGATTTCTGAGCCCTAGACAGGAATCGAACCCGCAACCTTCAGACGTCCGGTGAGACACTCTAACCAGCAGAGTCGTCTGATTTGACTCATGTATGACATATGAATAATATAATTGGTACAGAATTTTATTGCTGAGTAAGAGAAGAAAGCCAGGAAACTTGAAAACGCAAAATCGTTAATGATACGAAAATTCCATTTAAATAAAATTCGTAAACCAAAAACCAAACCAGTTATCGAACATTCGTTCCTAGAGACTTTAACCAAAATGGCTTTAACCTAAAAAAGGCGTAATGAGACCAGTCGGAAGTTTTTTCGAACAATAGTATTGGTTGGAAACGCTTGAATTCTATACACACGACAAAAATACCTGTGTATACACATTATCTTTACATTAGTATACCTTATATTTGTTCTTAAATAAATCCGTTTAGAAAGACAGTTTGGCTACATACGACTGTACGTGGAGAAACCACGCCGCGCATTAGCTACGGTTACTACCGAAGTTTCTTTCACTTGCTGTCCTTAGGGGTAACTTTTGATACCCCCAATATATAATCTGAGCACGAGCCCGCTTACAAAAATGGGTTAAGTGTTTCCTTTGAAAGTAACGGCGCGGATCTAAGTATTTCTTTCCAAATTAGTCTTGATTTCCCACGATGCAAAGTTTTTGTAAAAGTACTTATTGCGAGCCACGTTTTTGTAGCAAACCAACTTTGGAAATCAAGACTCAGCTAAGCGTTAAGACTATGTTGTACAGCATTGGCAATCATTAGTTGGTGCAGCAATGTAAGTGGCATAAGCGATTGATGTCGCGAGTCAAACATATTGCCAGAAAAATAATCAGGTGCCACAAATGTTAAATCGTTTAGCCGCCTTACAAATAGTACGAGCCAACATTAATGTCGGCATTAACATTCACAATAATTGTGTTCGAAAGTTTAGCCCGACTTTAGGGACACGAGGTAAATTTTCATGTAGATTGCGACGCAACAAACTTTTAATGCCAGAAGCAAATGAAAAATTGCATAACAATCCATTTTTGTGCACTGCAAACCAAAAAAATGTTGCGTTGCGAGTTGCAAGATAAGTAGAACTATCCTCGCGTTTTCACAACAATGCGAGACATGTTGCTGCATGTGAAAGGTCGATTGCAACTTTCAATCAACACAATTTTGTTAAAGTGAGCCACTCAACTCATGTCTTTTGCATGCTAGAGATTTTAAGATGGCAGTCGAAGAAAGAGTTGTAAGCAGTGAAAGTGCAAATAACTAAAGGAAAAGAAATTCAGCGATAAGCTCGATAAGAATTAAATTTCAGCCGAAAAGATTACAGAGAACTATTGGCCAGTTCTGTATATTCGAACGATAAATGAGAAAAAACCCGCCTTCTGTAACATAACCACCAGTTTTTGTACCTTGAAAACTGAAGACAAATCTTGTTTATGCTGGAGCTTAGAGTATGTAAAACGACCCGCCAGCATTTATCAAACTCGTAATCTCAGAAAAATTATTTTCGAACACGTAACCTTGTGATGACCGGTGAGACGCTCTAACCATTGAGCTACCAAGGCTTATATGGTGAGCTAACGTTCATTATATGTGCTAGCTAATGTTTCCATCGCAATTATCATATCATGCCTTTCACTTAGGCAGCATACATGACGAACCTGCAACATAGTTCACCATCTGAGTCTTGGTAGCCCATTGGTTAGAGCGTCTCACCGGTCATCACAAGGTTGCGGGTTCGATTCCTAGGGCTCAGAAATCATTTTTGTGAGATAACGAGCTTAACGAACGTTCGCTGGCCGCCAGTTTTCGTACAGTTTGCATTCTCCCTTCAAGGCGCATCAAAAACGGCTCAGAACGGTCCAAAGTCGTTTCACTGGTTTAACCGAGATCGATTATCTTTAGACCGGGACAAACGTGGACCGGTACAAAATTTTCTCAGTGTAAACGCTAATTATTTTCAGACTGCTAAGTGGCCGAGCAAAATGTAAGTTTTATATGTTCATATGTGCATTTGTACAATGTTGTAGAAGTGCAAAATTTTGGCCAGTGCATGCAAAAAAAATCAGCCTGGTCTGTTGTAAACACTTCAACAATTTCAATTCTCATAGCGGTCTGATCTCGAGCCGGTCTCATGTGAACAGTGCCTATATATCTGTTCGTGTGTTTGCAGGTCCATGAAAAAAAAAAGCCAATGACTTTCCAACGCCTGAATCTCATTAATTATTTTGACAACTTTTCTAGAATTTCGATTGGTTAACATTATTCTTATGCCTCTCCCTTTCACTTACATAAGTGTTAATTTGTCTTCATCCCACCACATACAGTTTCATGTACATTCTAAGTCACGACATTATTTGATTTCGAAAAAAAAAATATTCCTCTGATTATGCATCTGCAATTTATCGTCAGGGATCAATCCGAACGGTAAGATACTATTGTTCCAAGTCTCCATTAACTCTTTTGTTGGAGTAAAAGCTGTCAAAATTTATAATTTTTACCAAATTTGTGTTTATCATCTATAGAGTTTTATCAATAAGTGTTAAATTGCTGTCGATAATTTCTGATTTCGCTCTGATTAGTCGAGAAAAAGTAAGCTAAACAATGAATGAAAGGGTCGTGGATAGGGCTTCCACTTTCTTCTTGGCGGCCATTTCGCAATTCAGCAAGAAAATTAATGCCTTGTATATCAAGTCAATTTTTCTTATAGTTTATTCTTTTTAGTTCATTTTACGTGAGAGTAGGTAAACCGGTATGAGAATTCGTTATTTTTTTATTATTGAAATACGATGTTCACTTCAAATTTTGGGTTATATGTCACTCCTGGCGTTGTCCTTTGCAATATTGGAAAGGCAATGAATTTACGTCTAACTGATGAATAAGGATTGCATGGGGATATACAAATTATAAAGTAAGTTATGCACTCTACTACTATGTCACTTCATAACTTTTTTATATCCACAAAAATTATTAAAACTGCAGGACACATTTGAAAGGTACAGTTCAACGCACTTGTGAGGCTAATATTAATCAGGTAAGTTTAAACATGAGTTAAAGATTCCCGTGGCTTAGCGAGAATTGGGCTATCGAGGGCACGTTTGTTGCGGAGTAGGGGCGCTTCGTTAACTATATTAACTGAGCTATGTCTCCCTACCTTGTCAAAGTTGGAAGACACGGTGTCGTGACAAGTGGAAGGAGGGAGATGGATGTGAACTCAAAGCCTCAAAATCCTGGGAGACCATCTTTCTCAATATAATTGGAAACGTTGAGCTATGGGACTTTTTTGTCCAAGTAATCTCAACTTAAAAACACCGATCTTTTATAAATAGGTATCCGGAACCACATTCTAAAAATACTCCAGCTGAGTTTGCTGTTATTACACTGTTTACTTCCAAGTCAACCTCGGATAACTGCCATGATATCGTTCACTAATGTATTATTTAAACAAATTTGTATTTTGAAAGAATAAGGATTTCACACCTTTCATACCTTTGATTTTAAACCTTTGATCATTTTTATTTTGAAACAGTTATTAGAACATGTCAGCAGACAGTTCTCTTCCCGTCCATCCGCTAAACCCTGGATTTCAAACTAGTTGTGTCTCGTTTCACTGTGCCAATCGTATCACGATTCTTCATCTGGACAACCCGGGCATGTCCGTAATTGGACAAGCCATCAAAGAAACCTGGGAAACTGGCTTCATAAAGGAAAAATCTCATCGTAAATCGGCGTGGACATATAAGCTATATGGTTGTCCTTTTCAGGAAATGTCTTTGGGACTTGAGGCTCAACAGGCTCGATAAATGGTTTGTCGAATGCTTCAGAAGTTATACGGAATTGGCTGGAAGGTCATTGTTGCAAGCGATGTTCGGCGATGGGAAGACAGAAGTACTCTTTTCTTTAAAAGATGTTCTGAGTTTTCCACCATTCCGTTTCTTTGCGTTGGATTAAGCTGTTCTGACAAGTTACAAATAATCAACCTTCCTGCACATCTGGTCGACCCTGTAAAAGAAAGCATACAATCCACCGACGGTTTACGAATACTGAAGGAAAAGTCTGTGAACGGTTTGCTTGAAGTGACGCTGTCTGGTGATCCGTGGACAGCCACTGGTAAGCGATCCATCAGGGCGAAAGTTCTTTTGCAGAATATCATTGCTGCTTTTCGTCGATATCAGTGGGTTTACTACTGCAATGTCAACCTAAAGGGTACCTCAGATTCACTTTTCTTTTGTCATGATGAAAATATTCCTCGCAGTGAATTGGTACAGCTCTGTACCATAAGTCTTAACCGATTCGATCGTATACGAGTGATCAGTGCCCCAGAATCTGTCGTTTCCATGTTACGAGGGGTGATTAAGTCAACTTGGCCACGGGATGCGATCCAAAATGAGAGAGACTTCCATGGCAGCTGGGAGTTCAAATTATCTGGTAATCCTTGGTGTTCTGAGGGAGAAGAATCCATCATGGCGCGGTATCTTGTATTGAAGATTCTCGAAGGGATGCAAAAGCAAGGCTGGCATAACATCGCTGGAATAGACTTCAACAGATCAATTAAAAGCAAGTCAATATTGATATTTCAAAAAGGCGAACCAGAGCATGATCCTATGATCTGTCTCAGTTTGAATGACTATAATAAGTTACGGCTGATTAACATGCCTGCCCAACTGGTTGAGCTTTTCAGGCAGATATTGCTCTCCCTTTGGTCGAAAGGCATCCAGAAAGAAAGCGAGTTAGAGCTAAACTGTGGAACTGTTTGTGAAATGAAGCTGGCTGGCTTGCCTTGGAAGGGAGATATCCACAGTGACACTTTAGACGCTCACAGTTTTCTTTGTAAAATTATTGAAAATTTCATGGAACGCGGCTGGAGGTTGTTTCTATCTGCCAACGTCTCATGTGATTCTGGCCTGCATAGCATGTGGTTTGTCCACGACGGTGCTGTCTCCATTAAACTCTAAACTCCAAATTACGACTTCACCAGGTGCAGACTATCATGTTCTCCTCCTCATCATTCCCACCTCGGTAATCAAACGTCAGATTTTGGCGCTCTGAAAGGCTATGCGTAGAGCTTCTTGAGGTGAAGCAACTCAAAAACTTTTTAATTTTTTTTTTTTACGTTGGATTTGGCTTTATATACATAAAGATTATATGTGATATTCCTTGTAAAAAGTTGCCAAAATTTGGCTTGTACTTGGCTTGTACGGTAGTTATACCATTATATACTAAAATGTTTCTTTGTGTATTCTAAAGAACACATAACTTTAATTTACATTGTTAAACGCACTTAGTTCAGAGTATATGCTTTATGGAAGTTTGAAAGGCGTCATCGAAGCTAAAGGTTGGCAAACTCGATCCGATCCTTTGGGATTCGGATCGGATTTGGACTGAGGTAAGGGGGTTTAATAGTTTCGGATTAGATCGGATCCAGTTTGGCTACGATTTTTATTAAGGTCGGATTTTCTTATTATTTTCTGGGATCAGGTTGGATTTGGATATGATTTTTTGATATCGGATCGGATAGATCAAAATTGTCGGGATTACCGCAACAATACAAAATGTAGAACGGGATTTTGGAGTAGAGAAGTCTTTCGTGGACCCTCGTATTAGGAAGTTCTGAACTATGAAGATACTAACGCATGAACACTAAAAACCTGCATACTGAAGACGCATTTTAATTTGTTCAGTTTTGCTTGATGTGTTTGTTTTATCAAGTTCCCTTGACTATTGCTAATACATAAATTAATTTTATCACACTTGAATGGAACGGATTGGGTTTCGGGGTGGGTGCTCGGATCGGATTAGGAGGATAATGTTCAGATAGAATGGAATAGAAGGTATATTTATGCGGGGTACCTCTATCAGTTGATGCTGTTCTCCCTAAAAACTATATATTCATCACAATACAAATATGAAAAAATTAAACGTTATAGGTTAAAAATTCTGAGATCTATTATTAAAATGCTGATACCTTAAACATAGAGTTTTAAAGGCCTAAAGTGACTTACAGTCCTCAATATCCTGTGGGAACGAGTTCCATATTCGTGTTGCTGAGTACCTAAATGTTCTTTATATAGCTACTCAGTTTTTGGTTTTGAAAGAACATAGTCATATTTATTTCCACTATTATGGCAATGTATATCTATAGGACGGAGCTAACGCCTTTTCGTTCTTCATGCTGGCATTTGTACGTGAGAAAAATTTTATGAAAACACCTCCTCTCTTGAAGCTTAAGACATGTAAGGTTTTGTAAAAGATCATCAACTGGTAATGTTGGCTCCGCTTTTAAAATCGCCCTGGCTGAACTGTTTTGCAGCTTTTGTTTTGACAATGCATTGCTATTGTCTTGTACTACAGCACATTAATCTTGTAATGGTGAAACCGTCGATTTATAAACAAGCTGGAAAGTTGGAGAATTCAGAAAGTTGCACATTCGTTTCATCGGACCAATCCTTGAAGACCCGTTTTTGTATAATTTGTCCTCAAGTGGAGTCCAAGAAAAGCGGGTGTCAACAAATACAGCTCCAAAGTATTTGCATTTTCTTTGTTTTTGATACGTTTATCGCCAAATCATTAGCTTTTAGCCATGTTGAAATTAAGTGGAGACTGGAATTCAATTTTCTTTCGATATCATTATATATATATATTATATGGATTATTTTCCAATGAAAAAAGATGGCTGTATGGTGAGCAAACATATTAATCATACTCTGCCCACTGCTGTCGGCGATAAAGAGTTAATATAGACCAGGAACATTAACTCCTCGGTGCCAGATTCAGTTACCAGTGACTGATGGAGACGTGAGTATTTTACTCTGGCTAACACCAGACGATTTTACGCGTCAAACGGAAGACTTACCAAGGAGTTAAGGAAGATTCTAACCCATCTCCTTAACCCTTTGGTGCAAGATTCCGTCACGAGTGACCAATGTAAACGTTAGTATTTTGCTCGTCAAAGGGAAAACGCACGGTCACCAAGGGATTGAAGGGTCCAAGCCAGATCCCTGAGGAACACCGCAATGTACAGCACCATCGATCTGTCGATGTAGTGGCATTTAAGACTACTCGTCGATGAAGATTACTTAAGTACGATTTGAACCAATCAAGTTCAGTGTTTTTAATTCAGATAGCCTGAAGTTTTTCCAAATACAGAGAATGCCTGACTGTGCCAAAGGCCTTGGCAAGATCTAAGAACATCAGAGCTGTAACCTCACCACTGGCCATGCTTTCAAGCCACTGGTAGGGCTGTAACCTCACCACTGCCAATGTTTTAAAGCCGCTGTGTAGAGCTGTAACCTCACCACTGGCCATGCTAATAAAACTAGATAAACTATAATAAAACTAGACAAAGCTTCTATCACTCAGGCCTACCAATACATGTACATCCAATCAGAATGGTTTTGTTACTCAACTTTTTAAAAAAATTCACAGAACAAAATACTTTCTCTTACTGGCTGTTACATTCACAAGTTGAATAATAAGAGTAAGGAATTATAATAAATTTTCATCAAAAATGCTCGCACAATCTAAGAGCACACAAATGACATACTTTAATCACCGCCACGTTGTTGGTCTCGGTCTTGTGTCCTTCCCCTGCTTGCCAATATTGGTCCCAGACCCTTTTGATTTGAGATCTCGTCCATCCACACTTTCCTGGGCAGCTAGCTCCTCATCATAAAGTAACTCAAAGTTGCCATACATATCTTTAGGAGGAACCTTATTCCATCTGATATCAGGAATCTCCCCTGTTGGCATGACAATGTTGATGATGTCATTGATGAGGTTGTATTTCATCACACGGTCTGAAGTGGTTGTGGCTGTCATTGATGGTGAGGCATTGACCTCAATCAACCAAGGCTTCAAATTATTGTCAATGATCACGTCATACCCATAACACTCAAAGCAGTGTCGATCACTGTTCATCACATGTTGAACAGACCTCAGTGAATGTACTATCAGCCAGTGAATGTCATCAAACAATTTCCCTGCCTTCTCATTGCCACGAGTTCCCTCCAAGTAACGTCGAAGGTTCTCAACTGTCCACTTGCCACCATGGATGGGGTTGTACTCTTCACCATGTTTCTGAATGCTGACATTGGTCAAATGGACAAACATGTTATCAAGCTCATTAACATTGGCATTGTACTTTACGGTACAAAAACGACAGAATCCCAATTTATAGAGGTAGCATTTCAAGGGTCGGTATGATGTGACCAGTACGTAAATACGAAGATCAAACTTCTTTCCTCCGATGAGAAGTGGATTCTCAATGTACCGAGATATTACGTAGGTATCTCTGGACAGGGAATGTGTTGGCACCCCAGATCGACCATCTCGTGACCATTTCTTCAGCTGCGACAGTCTATTTATGAGAAATATCCCAGAGCCCTGGGATCTACCAGCTGGTTTCATGATCCAAGTACTGGAAGGGTTTTTTCGAAACTCTTCAACAAATAAGTTGTAATCAACAGGCAATAGAAATGTCACTGGAATGAAATCCAAGTAAATGTATCTACCAGCCTCATCTTTCTCTGCCACTAAATTTCCTTCCCTCTCCAAGGTTTTCCTGTAACGCTTAATGTTCTTCACCATCAAGTCTTTGCGGGTGAGTTCGAAGTGATTTGGAAAGTGGTTAACGATTTGGTCGTCGTTGAGTCGAAAGCCAGTCTCCAAATTAAAGATGCTACGAACAGTGTGGACACTTGCCCAATAAAAATTCCAGTCGTCTTCCGGATCGCAAGAAATCCAACCACGCTTGTCGAAGTTGTTGAGTATAACAGACTTGTCGAAATCGGTCAGATATCGAATTGTTGAACGAGTGTGGGTAGTCATGTTCAATATTCTTTACAACCAGGTCGTTGCTAAGCGAACGGTCAATTTCAAATTTGTTTTTAATATTTAGTAGTTTGACCAGGCACAAAATACCATGTGTTCAGGATTTTAACTTAACTTCTTTGAGTAACTAAGTCTTCAAAACCTTTTGTAAGTACTAAAAAGCCTAAGCTAATATCACGTTCCCTCTAATTTGGTGTACGAAACACACGAACTTGAACTTGATGTCTGTGTGTTGATAGTCACGATGCTACATATGCAATTAGGGAGGGGAGAGTATGCGCTGGTTAAACAGCTTCTTATTTAAGCAAGTAATCTTTACTGTTGATGATAGCTTCGTTGTTAGACAAGGGATTTAAATCAATTAATCACTTCACGTCAGTTTGTTCTGCTTTTTTGAAGAACAAGCAAAAAAAAACATGTATTGTTGTATATCTAAGTCCTTTTCCTCTCCCGGTAGCATCTGTAGTTGGTCAATCGACGAAAAAGCTACGGCCTGTGCCGAGCGTAATCCAAGATGGCGGAAAATTCAATCCGAGTAGAAGTTCGCAAACTTCGTAAGAAATTACGACAGATTGAGCACCTTGAAAAGTTGGAACGAGACTTAACGCCAGAAGAATACGAAAAGGTGTTAATCCATGTAGTTTTTCTACCGTTTTGTTGTCGAACTGAATTTTACGATGCAAAAACAATCGATACAAATAACGTCAACTGTTACTCCAAAGAGTGCAAACATATTTTACTACGTTTCGACTAGTTTTTAGTCACCATCTGTGATCGGTCAAAGCAATCAAGCTCAACACTAACAGTTCATTCTTATTGTGGATACATGATTTGCTAGCACATGATGTGGAGTGAGAATGATTGTGTCATTGACTCAAATATGATGAGTTAATTAGTTGTGCTGAATATAGATTTGATTTTTTGGATTTCGTTTAAAATGACTGATCTATGGACGTTTTTTAAAGTTCCCACTGTTATGAGATTACGAAACTGTTGGACTACAAGAAAACTGTATGGATTTTGTATTAAGATCCCTTGTTTAACTTGATTTTAACTTTTTATTTGGTATGATCAGTGCAAATATCGGTAATCAAATAAATGTATGTAAATGATATAAGTGAATTAAGAATACTGAAGGATATTGGTATACTTATGTAAATATTCCAAAAGATTTCACAAACCAGTTCCAACCAAACTGCTGCATACATAACTATTTACAATACAAAATATGTGGTGCAACTGTATGATATACAGTTGTATGAATGTAGGTCTTTGGATAGTTTTCCAGATCTGTGAAGTTTGTTAAAATGACTCCTATTTTAGAAAGAATATTCTTTGTATTTTTTATTCATATGTGAGATTTATGAAACTGAAAAGTATTTCATATGGTGATCAATTTAATTAGTATTTACAAAATAATTCCTGTCATTACTTATACTAAGAATCACTGAGAAGATAGTTGATATTAATGATCTTGCATTTATATTTTAGGTTTCCAAAAAATCAGGTATTCGAGAAGTTTTGAAAGATAAGCTTGAGATACTAGAGAAGGAAAATGAGATTGGAAGCTTAAGTCAAGTGGTGGATAAAAAAATGAGTGTTGCAGAGTCCAAAACAGCTGATGTAAATGTGACCGACCAACAGGTACCAGTTGAGGATGCAGAATTTAGCAACAAAACATCTGAAAAGAAACCTTTGTTTAAGAATGCAGAATGTTTGGAGAATACCTCATCCAAACACATTTCCCAAGCACTAGAGTCTTCTCCTGAAGAACAACATCAAACTAGAGTACCTACAAATGGTATAGCCTCAATTTCAAGCCAAAATAAATCTGGTATTGGAACATCAAGTACTGCTGTTTCTTCAGCAGTAGGTTCTTCAACATCAGACATGAAGCAACCCAGAAAGCCCCCTGGTTCAGGCAGTCATCTATGGCAAGACAAGAAGTTCACAATCAAGTGTTTAGAGGGACACAATGATCTAATCTTCTCTGTTGATATGGACAGCTCAGTCCTAATATCTGGAAGGTTTGTAATAGTATTTTTTGTTGCAAGTCTATATATTATAATGTAAGAAACAGCCAGAAATTATTAAGCTTAATTTTCCAGTTATCCAGCTGAATAACTTGGCATGTCTGAGTCATAATTATAATATAATTTGTGCTGAAGAAGTAGAATATTTATCTTAGTTTTATTATAAGAATTCTCAATTGAGCATGTAACTAATAAGTAATGCTACTGGTATCAAATCTACTTAATGATGAACACAAACTCATGTGGGAGCTTGGAAAACCTCAGATTACTAGTGGATGTTCGTCAAGCTCATTCTCTCAGAAAAACGATTTCATGATATCATATTACTATCATATCCCGACTTATGCTTAGGCAGTACATATGATGAACCTGGACCCTAGCTCACCATCTGAGTCGTGGTGGCTCAATGGTTAGAGCATCTCACAGGTCATCAGAAGGTTGCAGGTTCAACTCCTGTCTAGGGCTCAGAAATCGTTTTTCCAAGAAAATGAGCTGGACAAACATCCACTAGTTGTCTGGTATCAAATCTGTTGCAATTTATGACAGTATAATTATTGTGTGCAACAGAACTAAAATTTGTTCTCTAAACTAAGAATTTTTACAGGTACAAAACAAATTATCAAGGGAAGTATTTAACAAAATAGTTTGTACTTCCTTCAAAGTATACTGTCCTATTTCTGAGTTTAGTGTTTGGCTGAACAGCATAGTCAGTGCATACAGTGAATACCAGCAATTGTTTGAATTGTTTTTGCAGGGTTTCATTGCTGGGTGATATAACAGCCAGCCATACTGAGTTAACAGCATGCTACACATACATAGATCTTCCAAGTTGTTACAGCATTGTTGGCTAAATAATACTGTGACAACATTGTTATAGATGAACAATATTATTTAATGAATCAACAATATTGTTCATCATTTTTCCATTAGAGGACCTTATTGAAAACCACTAGTTGTGATATACATGTAGGTATCCTCTTAAAAGATATTATTACTAATAATATTTTTGGCATTAATGAAGCAACAATTGATGCTCTTGGCTGCTGGAACAAAAAAAGAAAAAAACACATTCAGAACAACCATGTTTACTGTTGTTAATATGTTTGTTGGACACTTAACATGAAGTTACAGCACTGATGGATGAACAGCACTGAAACAACATGGTTATCATGGCTGAATAACAAATTCAGCAACTAGTATATGTGGATAGTATCAGACAGTATTGCAAATTTGTTATCACTGTATTTTCACAAATAAACATAACAAGAGTTACGAGAACCAGTGAGTATTTTGATGCAACATAAACAAAACAAAAAGTTAGTCGAAACATCGAATAAAAGAAAATGCTATTCTTGTTCAGAGTTACCGTTGTTTTGTATTTAAACATAACAAGGATTTCAGAGTTTGTCCACGCTACATTAAAAGTTCTCAGATAAAAAAATCAGTTTGTATCAACTCACCACCCTTAAGGCCCTGAAATACAAAACTGTAAACTTTGAGTAAACATAGCTGGACCAAAGACAGCTTGATTAACGATAAACTTGTAATCGTTTATCCTTTTACCAAACTTTGTAATCTAAAGCATTCATTTTTAAAGCCTAAATTAACCGTATATCTAAGGTATTTTCATTTTGTCTGATTGGTATTGATCGATACCGTGGAATAACAATACCACTGTAATACCACTCAAATCTGTGTGTGGATGTGATGCGTGGTTCAACTGTTCATTGCTGTATGGATTGTTGTGTCTTACTAGTACATGCAAGTCCGTTTAGGTGCTAGCGTGTGTCTATTGTGGATGTATATAAACCCCTCCTTCGCTTGTCTGCGCGGGCGCAATATGAAATGTTTTCACTTTTTGTGGAGCTTGTTCGACAGGTTGCGGTAAGCCTGGAATGAGGTAGTTAAATATTCAAAAGCAACATATTCAGTGACGCCAGATTATATATAGTATAAAGATGAGTGACTGAACCAGACGATCATTAGAGGATGGTAATACGGATTTATCTTGGCTGTCTTTCCGTGCTTATACTGTAATGCGTAACAGAACTACTCAATTTTGAGTGAAATGTCTCGTATTTTTGACGTGCTGAAATGAGGTAATCAGTCTTTGTCACAAAAAACATGGAGTGGCTTACGTTTTCTATGGGGAATTTTAATCCGCTAGTATTTATTGTCACAAGACTTGTTCTGAACAAATCAGTTCGATATTCTTCTTTCACCGTCATCTCCTAATCTTCTTATCGCATCGCAATTGCAAATAGCAAACCAGGCTTAGTCAGAACAAAACAACTTGATATTCTCCTCTTACCGTCTTCACACCTGTTTCTTTTCCATTTACTGTTATTGTTTCTCAAACGGCAGTTTCAATTGATGTCTTCTCTTCCCGTCGTCTTCTTCTTTGTCTTCTCTTATTGTTCCTCATACTACTGTTTGATATTCTTCAGTTGTTCTTTTTCTTTCTACAGTTTGGTATTCTTCTGTTATGTTTTCTCATAAGGCAGTTTGACATTCTTCTTTTCCCGTTCTCTTCTTCTACGTCTTCTCTTATTCTTTCTCTGCCGTATTAGCTATCCAGGCTTTGAAAAACCGACCTCTTGTGTTTCGGCATCCTAATTTAGCGTAGCGAAATCTGACTTTTAATCCAAATTATTTCAGAATCGTGAAGTTAAGCAACGTTCATGTAAAAACCAGATGTCGGTTGTGCAAAGCCGGGAGAGCTTATCCTGCGGATAAGTCTGAATTAGTGAACGGCATTGTCAATCCATTGAGAAACCAAACGTACATTTTATCTGCCGAATAAAAGTATCCAGTGGGCATCTCCATGTTCAGTGAATAAAAGTCAAATTCAGTTGTTCAGTGCTTGAATAACGATGTTCACTCGTTACAACATACCCACAGGGTAAGCTATCTAGGTTTTCAACAACCAGCCCCATACAGTAGAGTAAATAATAAACAAGTCTCTTATGATAAAAGTCCAGCCAGGATTGCAGACGACGAGGCTACTTTTCATACTTTTCTCTAGTTGTTTTTGGAGACCATATACAGTACGCTAGCAAGACTTTGAAATACGTTTCTTAAAAGTGAATATACGTTGTTCGTACGGGTCATCAAAAAGCATGGAAGTCCTTAAATTTGCATTTTAGAAAATTAAGTACTCAAAAGTCCCTAAATTTTCTAAAAATCTACCCAAGTTCGTGAAAAGTTCTTTAATTTTATTTTTCTGCTGTCTCTTAATGAAACTGGCTCTTATTCTTTATAATATTGATCTAAGAGAAGATATTGCAAGGGGTTTCTGGTTGACTAATCTTAGGAAAGGTACCTTTGTAGTTTGTATACACGTGTCTTCTTTTTGATGTCCAATAGTATTTCTTTAGGAATTGGGTGTCGATGCAGCGGATCCTTAAAAATGACTTAACTGCACCACAAAAAGTCCCTAGAAAGTCCTTAAAATGTGCACTGAGATTAGGGAACAAACACTGAGTATACCATTTGTGGCGGGAAAACCTTCAGCCAATCAGCGTTGATACGATTTTCTTACCAGATTGAAAATTCGTATCCAAATGATAGCAGTTAAATTCGCTTTGTGCGAGTTTTTCTTATCTTTGCTACATGGATATCTCAGTGCTTATATAAAAAACAATGGATTTGGAAAAAATTTCTTTTTTAGTGGCTGATTGGTTAAATGACCCCTGATTATTTGTTTTTTCCGAGAAAACATTTTAGTATTCATGATATATCACTTTTAAAAGTGCTAAGCTGAGGAAATGAATTTAAGATGGATACGAATCTTGTGCCCTCAGGCATATATCTCTAAAGTGAGAAAGTATTCTTGTCTATTAACTCCACGTGACAGTATTTCTTTTTGTGTTTTTGATATGACAGTTTTTATGTGTATTTTATAGTCGTGATACAATGCTGAAACTTTGGGATTGTGATTCAGGAAAAGAAGTTCGCAGCATGGGAGGGCATACAGGAGAAATAACATCTGTGTTGTTGATAAGGAAGGATAACCATGGTAGCTCAGGTGGGGAGAACATGGCTGCGGCAAATAATAATAGTAAAAATCCCCACTTTTTCTATTTGCTTTTAGTAAAAGAACCGTCAGTATTCTGTTACAAATGCTGTGGTTTTCCCACTAAGCTTCCGTATCCGTGAAAGAAGATTTGTCTCAAACTTTTAATAAACTGTCTCAGAAATTTACCAAATGCACTAAGTATTTCTTTCGCCACCAGGAGTCTCCTAGTGTAATGTTTTTTTAAAGTGAGAATGAATAATTAGCCTTTATGAAGCAACTACACAATTCCAGGTCATTACGATTTTTGTTTAGTCTTTTATCTTTTTCTTCTTTGTCTGTATTTGTTTATTCCCCATTCCTTCCTTCATGCCTTCCTTCCTGCCTGCCAGTCTGCCTGCATGCCTTCCTTCCTTCCTTTTTTCCGTCCTTCCTTCCTTCCTTCTTTCCTTGCTTCTTTCCTTGCTTCTTTCCTTGCTTCTTTCCTTCCTTCCTTCCTTCCTTCCTTCCTTTCTTCCTTCCTTCCTTCCTTCCTTTCTTTCTTTCTTTCTTCCTTTCTTTTTTCTTTCATTTTTCTTACAGGATAGCATATTACTATTGTAATCTAGCCTATGTTATAGAGCCTCTCTAATTTTTCCAATCATTAATCGGTACGCTTGCTGATAACGTTCCGATTGAATTAAATGTACAATCACTTGTTTACTCTAGAATGTCAAACGTCTGATCGAGCATATCTTGGCATAACTGGATCTCATGATTGTTCCATTAGGACATGGTCTTTGGGGGATGGTAAGTGGCGCTCTTATTACCACGTTCTGACGTCTTCTGTGCATCTGTACCTGAGCAGACAACGGGAAAATGAAGTTTTTGTTTTTTACTATTTGTTTTTTACAATAAACTAATAAAACGATAAAATCTATACAAATGAAACAACGTCATTGACTTATGATGAATACGCGGAGTGTTGGGATTAGTTCACTGTTTTATTGCCGCCATCAGTGCGTCTGTTCTTTAATAGATCATGGCTAACAAATAATAAAAATGCACGAAGGATGAAATCTGTCGTATAATTTTGTGTAATCAAAAGTAGACTAGCGTTCGAAGGTTAGGTTTTGAACAGAGGTTACAGTTGTTTTCGATATTTTAGAAAAGACATTGCATTTGATCTATGCATATTCACTAGCCCTGTGTTTTATCAGTATGGAAGGGAATACTGACATTGCGTTATCACACCTCACATCACAATATTTTGTCAAAACGTCTCATTGCGGGAACAATAGACGTGCTTCCTACCGTGAAGGTCCAACCACTCTTATTCACGATGAAGTTCCTATTCATATTTTTGTAAACTTGTTTTTGGAGACTACATACAGTTTGCCAAGACAATGTTGTGGCGGGAAAGCCGTCAGCTAAGAAACGTGTTGGTGAGATTTTCTTTCCTTGTGAAAAATTCTAATGGCAAATGGTAACATTTGAATACACTCTGAACGAACATTCAAAAGTGTTATCATGTGGTAATGAATTTAGGATGGATTCCAACCTCGTCCCCCCAGAAACTTATCCTATGAAATGAGAAAAAAATCCCTATTAATTTTTTAATAGAATGGTGTTTGACAGTTTTCAATAGAGGTTGAAAGTTGTCTTCGATATTTTAGGAAAGACGTTACGTTCGGTTTATGCATATTCACCAATTCTATGTTTGGATAGAAGGAAAGGAAATCTGGTCTCTGGATCAGGTGGGTAAGCAGTGATGCGACAAACTTGGTTAATATATTTACCCTTAGTTAGAACTAAATCGTCGGTCTATTCGAGCAAACTTGCCTGTACAAGTTATTCCACGTCAAGTGTGCTTGTTCAAATGCTAAGATGATCAGCTTTTGAACAAGAGAACTTGTTAAAGTGTTCGATCGACTAGAAAGACCTTGCAAGGAATCAAGCGACGTATGTGATTTCTCATAATACGCGATGCATGGAAAACAAGTCTTACATCCATGTTATATTTTCAAACGATTTTTTGCCGTTCATGACATTTTGTTCAGATAAATTTTTTTAGGGCTTTAAGCATTGAAATCGTGAGATCGGGAAACGAATAAAATAGGACATGTACTGAATTTGAACACTCACATTCAATTAAAGCGAACCCAGTGTCGAGAATAGAATTTTCATTTCTTAAATTTTTATTTTAACTTGGTACTTTGTATTCGTACTTTTGTTTAATTTGCGAAACTTCGAAAATTCCTGGCAACAAAAGTCAAACTGGCTAGAGTAGAGGAATGAACCCAGGTGAAGAATAATGTAGTAGTTGCTACTCCGAGTGACGAACCGTACCGGACAAGTAGAGAAAACTCCACTTGGCCGGCAGGGATTCGAACCCGCGACCTTCGGTTTACTAGTCCGACGCTCTACCAACTGAGCCACAGGTTAAGTTGGGAGCTGGTCGCGAAATTGATGTTACTTCGGCTCTTGATATTTCGAACCACATTCTGGTTTCTTCCATAAAAATGTCCCGATATGGAAAAAACCATTGACTTCACTAATTATTAAAAAACCACTTAGAAATTCAAAAGAACTCTTATTCGAGAATGAGGCTATAGGGTCTAATTCATTAAAATACAACAGAATAATTTAATCGACGGCCATATTGGAATAAGGTCTAATGTCTTATTTTTAGAAGGTGGTAAGGTAGAATTGTGGGATTTGGAAGTCGGTGAAAACATCTGTTCCACGCGCAGTGACGATGAGTCAGTGACATGCGTGAAGGTAATACATCATTAACTTATTGCATTCTTTTGATTCCGAACTAGTGTTAACTGGCGATTTATTCAGTCAAAGATCGGCCAATCTTCCCTCCGTTCGACCAAGCATTACATATTGATGAATCGGTCAGCGCAAAGAAGAGATCTCAGAATGTTACGGCAAAATCTTGTTCGTGGCAAGAATTGCCACTGACGTATAGGTTATCCGATATCTTATGCTAAAGTTCCATGGCGTGGCGTAGTATGCCTTGCCATGCCAAAGGGTAGCGGAACGCGGCGTAGCACCATACGGCAAAGTATAACATATTGTCATATTAATTCCTAACAAAGCGCTGCGAAGCACAGCATGGCAAAACATGACATAACAGAGAGAAACTGACGTTGGTATAGTATTATGAAATAAACAAATATACAATACAATACAATAAAATATATGGTAACGTTCGTTTCCCGCTCTTTACGCAAAATGACGCACGCTGATTGGCTGCCTAGCTGTACAATAAGTTATTCGTACAGATCGGCTAGAAGTTTGAGGCGCAAAATGTTAGTTCCTTATCCAATTTATACATTTTCCGGCCATGTAACAAATTCCTTATTAACCTTGTTTGTTCGGTCTATACGGGAATTTACGGCTTGGTCTGTACGAAATCGTCAGGCAAATACCCGTACAGATCGAAGAAACGAGATTAATAAGTAATCAATACAATACCATACCATACCATACCATACCATACCATACAATACAATACAATACAATACAATACAATACAATACAATACAATACAGGGCAGTACAATACATCGTACAGTAGGCAGCACAGCGCTAAACAATCAGTCGAAGGTAAACAATCCAAAGACATGCGCGCACTCCCACTACCTCTATTATCTCGCATTTTTTCTTCAGTTCAAAGACGAACGAATTGTTAGTGGTTCTTCTGTCGGAACCGTAAAAGTTTGGGATGTCCGACAACGATCACTAGCACCAGCGCTGACCTCTGACAGCTTGAACAGTCCTTTCTTGAAGAAAAGACGGATTCATTGTTTGGCTACCACTGACAGTTCAATTTACTGGGGAGATGATGGAACAAATATTAAAGTTTTAGACATTCGAGCCGGTAAGAAATAAAATGTGACGCAAAATAATAAATACTTAATAATAATGAGTTCTAACAGTAATAAAATACAATATAATAATATAACAATTATTATATGTTATATATATTATAAGAATATAGTATAACAGTATAATAATAATGCCTGCACGAGAAGGAGTTTTACAAGGAAGGTAAGTTGAAGAAACAGAGTCGAGTTTTTTGAAGCTGTTCATGGTCTTTTTTACGTGTCTTGAGATCTCCCTTCCTTAGGTTTTTTTAATTTTTTTGCTTGAGACTTTCGAAACATGGCGAAGACTCTAAAAATCATGATGAAGACGTAGTTTAGGAGAAATTCCGATTTAAAGTATTACAAACTGAATGCTATGAAAGATTGTATTTCTAAACCACAGGCAGTGGTTTTCAGCTTGGGTGGAGGATCGACGTTTCATATCCCGGTCTTCAAACAGCCTGTGTAGTTCTCGCTCCAAAACCTCTCCTGATCCATCATCTTTGCGTTAAGTTAACTGATTAGAGTAACAAAGGTATCTAAAGAATTATCTGCCATACAAAATAAAAGAAAACTAAACTTCACCGAACTAGTCCAAAAATATAGTTGTAGCTGCACCAAAGTATTCTGGGTACTGCATAACCGGTGGCTTGCGCTTGGTTAAATCAGATGACAAGACCGACAAAATAGCAAACGAATTTTGTCACTTGTTCCTCAGGTAAAGTGCGTAAGCTGAAAAACCACTTAACGGAATTTGGCTCCACGAGTGCTATGATTATTCGAGATTCATTCTTGATTAGCTCTGGATATGACCTCGATAAAGGAACAGGATATTTGAACGGTAGGACACAATCGTTCCACTTTCTTCTAATTTAAATTTACACTGTTTACATGTTGATCACATTTTCTGGTGTATTGTTCTTGCTTACTTACTTACTTAGACGTAGTTTTCGGGCTTGCTTGCATACTCCATTTCTTGCTTTGTCAATGCGTTCGTCCTTCCGTCTATCTGTCCGTCCTTTCATCCATCCATCCACCCTTCCTTCCTTTCGTTCGTCAGTTCGTCCGTCTGTTCTTCAGTTCGTGCTCCCGTCCGTCCGTCCTTTCGTCCGACTGTTCTCAGTTCTTCATTCCGTCTGTCCGTCCGTCCAATGTTGGCCCGTCTATCTGTTGTTAATTTATGTTTGTACCCATAATCAGTGCGCACTCTACCGGATGAAGAATATTTAGCTACCTTGGATGATGACGTCACAAGCTATATTTCATGCTTATCCTGCACTGACATAAAGACCGAAGGTGTGATATGCCAACGTCTGTGTACCGGCGGAAGTGAGTTAAAGATCTGGGATCAAATGTACAACAATAAAGTCAGAAAGCGAACGAGGTAATGGTATACAGTAAGATATTAATGCTTTAGTTTGTTTTGTGGCAGTGGCAGGTCTACGTCCTGGGACAATAAAAATATTTACCTAATTTCTACCTCGAGTTAAAAGTTTACCGACAGCCCTATCACGTTTTAACTGCTTATACCCGTGAACTTACGGAACCAGAAAATGAAATCCATTTTTTTTCGTAAAGATATCGATAAACGGCTAGAATTTCTCCTGTTCAGCAAAAATGATATGTTTTCCGCTACCCGTGAAGATATCAGTTTCATTTTTTTATATCAAATACGTCATTGAGAATGCACTTCAAACATTACTAGAAATATAGCGAAGATTTCCGGTCGCTTATTGATAGTGCCATGTTTTCAATTACTGAAAACAAAGAATATTTACTTATAATGAGTAAAATACTTGAAATTTTTTATACCTAACCATATTTTTCATATCTGCCTCATTTAAATCTAATCTTGAAGACTTTTTCGTTAAAGTAAACCCCAATGTGGATTTTAATCATATTTCCCTCGCGTGATCATCTTCCAGCTTATAGTGAAATGCAAATGCTAAAGCTCCTAAATTTTTCACATTAAACCTCTTAAAATATAATTATTATTATTAATAGCAGTAGTAGTAGCATCACAACAGGTTCCACGTAGGTTTTTACATTCAACAATTTTTTGACTTCCCTTCCGAAGTCCTGCTCCTTATCCAGCTTTTCCCTTTGCTCTGGAGAGACTGAGTTCAGGGTAACCCGCCTGTGTTGTCATTGGATGAAAGTTCAAAAATCCAATCATGAACCAATCATAGTCCTCGGTTGTTACCCAGAACCCAATTCTTCCGTATACTCTGGAATGGTCAATTATCTTCTTTCACTTTCATGTTATATAGACCAGACGAGGGACCGTCTTTCATTACGTCCAAACATTTGCGTCGATACAGCAGTGCTGACCAGATCGATACCGAGTCAAGCGACGAATCCGACGACGAACGGCGAGATGGCTCGTCGGATGACGACGAGGAGAACGAAAGAGCGACGACGAATGCTCGTCAGTCGTGGTGCACTATCTCATAGGTGAAACATTTGCGATCGACATGTACTTCCTTCTAGTAACGTTGGGAGAGATGAATCGACTTTTCGGACGTATTCACTTACGTTCCCATATACGAGAAAAGTAATTTTTCTATCCGAAAGAAGAAAAAGATATCTATGTTCGACAATTAGCGATATCCAGTGATATCCAACGTTTACTTTGTCACGAAGAGTTTATGCATCAATATATCATACATGACAAATTCAACCAATGCAGAAAGAAAACTGGTATCGACCATTTAGGGCCACGTTCATAGGGAAACGACCTCGTGCCGTTCTCCTGATGTTGTTTTCCTGTAGCAGCTGCGCATACCATCTGCGCGGTAACACAGTGGTTCCGCTCCATTAGAACTCTCGTCAGATGAGAAAAGACATATTCTGGCCGGACAGGATAAACATTAAAATATGCATGCGAACAAGCAAAAAATCCAGTTTCTAGACCTCGTATTCTGTTCCTACAGGAACCCGTAACGAACCCTTACAATATCATGCCATTTTGATTGATGAATCATTTGTAAAAACGATCAGAATCTTTAGGAAAGATTCTGTAGAAAGTTAAGCAAGAACAAAGTACATCTAGGTTCCAACTTGTGCGACCGGCAAACGGGGAAATGAACGGTGCTTATGCAAAAGTGCTTCAATATGTCTAATATATAATAAATAAACAAAAAGAACATTCTTCAGTTGGTTGCCTAAATTTAGTACTTGTGCAATGTCGTGACCCAAAATCACTTGAAAAATTCCTCTGCTCATCATATTGCTAGTCGGCAACCAGATCTGTAAATACAATATAGGGGACTTGTAGGAGCAAACAAATTGTTCAACTTGTCCCCTGTCACATCACCAAGCACGAATCCTATGTCTAGTACTTGTAATGACCGACATGGGGCCTTTCTGGTCGTTTCTCCAGTCCCTTACGAGGTCATATTAATTAGAACCAGTCCCTAACACAGGCAAAAATTCTTTTGGTATTTCTTTTGAACTAATTTTCCGCAGCTGTAAACGTTTTGAAGCAGAACCAAATAGTAAATGTCGTGTAAAGAACTGGAACTCACATACAAGGTCGTGCAGGGGCCTGAAACTAAAGTACAAAATTGACCTCCATGTCGACCATGTTTGGGTTCGCTTTTCGACTGGGCCGAGTTGTTCAAAGGGCCATTAGATTAGTGAAAACTTTGTGCATAAAATACTGCTAATGTAGGAAAGAACGTTTAAAGTTTCCTGTTCCTGTACCATATAAACATAGAAAAGTTTTATCCTAGAAAGTTTTAAAACAGAACATGTGCAATAAAGGATCCGATTAGACTTTAACCGAAGATTAGCCGTGATCTTCCTTTGAACAACCGAGCCCTCGCCGATAAACTGGAGTTTTCTCTCCAGTTTTCTAGATAGAGCTCACTGGTCTCGCCGCAAACCTCTTAAACACTATGAGCATGAGTTAGGAATTGATACCCTTTCATTATCGATAATTTCCATTCATTTATATCGGTGAAGGATCCGTGTACAAAAATTGGAGATATGTTCACTTTGACAAATTATTTCCTGTGTATCTCTCAGATCTGTTTTTCTAGAAATATCGTATATAAATTTTCAAGGCAGGTCGTTGTTGCTGTTTTTTCACCATGGCACATTTCCCATCATTTCAAGTTCCTGGAACATTGAAGTACTGTTGGAAAGGCTAGAGTATTCCTCGTTTTCCTCATCCATGAACTCCGCGAGGTATCCATTGGCATCGTGGAACAGAGGATTGGACCCGGCAAGAACCAGGAGACAGGGGAGGCCATCTTCGAATGAAGCGTGGTGTCGAATTAACATTGAAATATCTTTGAACACTTTATCAAATCCCTAAAAGGCAGCGGAGGACTTTGATTAGTCGACATTTTGTTGTCTTGGAAATTAGAATTAACGAGTGCTTTCAACTTGCATAATGAAGTTTCGGATGGTGCCGGCAATTTTCATGGTAGAGTTTCGACAAGAATACGATAACTTTGGCGGGACTGAAACGGGTCTGCTAAGAAAACCCGATAAAAATACGGCACTAGTCTCCACTGGCGGCCTTAGTATGATAAATGGATATGAAATTAATAATTGAAGCATTAGGTAACTTCTTTTCACGCGATGCAACATTTTTCATTGCAACATTATTTGATGGGACATGGTTTTACGCCACTCTGACTTGAACAGTTTTGAACGTAGCTGACAAAACTACCGTTCGTGACCAAGCGTTGCAAGACTCCTGTCTAGTGTCTTCATCAGGGGTGATTGATCGGAGTATCAGGACCCTATTTATATCCTTAGAGAAGCACTGATGACGTTATCTATTAATGAGATGCAAATAGGCATCCGGTAATATTTGCATCTCAATGGAAAACGTCATCAGCGGTTTTCTAAGGATATAAACAGGGACCTCGTGCTCAGACCAATCACGCCTGGTGAAGACACGAGGCAGGAGTGTCGAAACGTTCGGTCACGAACGGCAGTTTTGTGAGTTAGGTTCAAAACTTAATCCACTCAATATCAATTTCTAAAGCAGGTATTATAAATGTTTACCAGCTCAAAGTGAGTATTTTCATTGTGCGCACACTTCTAAAAACTCCTCGCGGGATGCGTGCAATATTCACTTGGGTATCAGTATGGGAAGTTCTCCGTGGCTTTTACAATAACAATTCTAAAAAAGTCATCTGATACAAACAATCTATTGGCCAAAGAAATCTGACTCATCGATACGAGTGATCAAAACAATGATATAAAAGTAGAGTGCTGCGTCGATAGTACTGAACGTCGAAGGCAAGTTACCAGCCCCTGATGTAGAAAAACGATGGTCCTACCTGAATGGCGAAGCCATCTCTCTCTGGCACGATCAAGTAATGTCCAAAGCCACTCGGATTGTTTGGTCCTTTCAAAACCTTCATAGTTAACGCGTAGCATCCCGGCCTGCTTTGGCTGTCCCGAACAAAGAACGTCCCAATGTCCGACATCTCGAGCATTTCTGTTACGTTTTCCCTGAAAAAGTCGCCAGTTTATTAAAACTAATTGGGAGAATTCCACCCGAAATCTTGAAGAATATTATGATATTCTTCATAATATATTCTTCATATGATATTCTTCGTATAAAACGTAACAAGACGAATATTTCATCCCCGAGTGAAGTTGTCACATTACACCGTGCTAATCGTTCTTGGTCAAGAATTACACTTGAAGCTCCACCTGCGACCGGTTGCGGAAACGGAACGCTGAGGCACTCCAGCTTGGGATAAACTGCGCAATCCTGTGATCCTAGTGCAGTACCTTGCCGATCGGGCCAAGTAGGCTGTTGCCGGTTACAGTGGCCACAAGCTCTGCATTTATGAGATACAACAATTTTTCATATTCGGAAATTTACTTTCATCTAGTCATTCACGGACCAGTTCCCCTTATTCATCTGGTGAATACACCTACCGGAATGCTTTTCGAAATCTTGTTTGTGGTATTACTCAGCTGAGCAATTATATTCCCGTTCTTCTTTGGAATAGTATTCTGGTAGGATATCCAGTTGACGTAATAAGGGAAATCGGCTATTTTTATGTGATCGATTGAGTTCAAATGCAAAATATTCATCTTAACATACACTTCATTTCTCCGGCATTACCAAATGTTATTAATAATACAATATAATTTCTCACACTCAAGAATTTACCTTTTCCCAAACAGCTAATCTACTCAATAAATAAATTGATTGGAGTTAGTCCCTTGTAATTCAAAAGACAAGTGTATGGCGCCCTTGTTGTACCTCAGTATAACAATGGCTAGTGGCTGATACTAGCCAACAGACAGTGATGGAGGAATGGGGAGGCCTACGGGAATCAAGCCATCGAAAAATCCTTCAAGGGTATGCACTTTTTACTCCCAGAAAAAGCCCCTTCTCGCAATAGACCAGTACTCTGATGTTAAGTTCCCGGTGTATGACGAGTATATTGGCTCGGCCTGGGGGCAAACCGTCACTGTAAGGCGCAATTTGAAATTGCAATTTGGTCCTTTTGCCCCCAGGGTGGACTGCATCTACCTGTCATTCGCTACGAACTTGGCATTAGAGAAATGGTGAATTTTCCGACAAAACACCTAAATGATTAATATAATTGCACTTGAAGAACTGCTAAACGGAATATAGAAAGACAGAGACAATCTAGGATGCCCACTCAAGAACTCTCTCCCACCCCTTCTCAATATTTTTTCGGATTTAGTCGAATTGGAAAATTAACCTCAACGAGAAGTAAAGGGTCTAGTACCCAGTCCCTTCTTAGCACCGCCACTATCAACTAAAGACATTCTTTCGTTAAGCAACCACCAACAGGGCCTTCGTGAAGTCAAGCGCTACCTACCTATTACAGTACAGACGACGTGGGAAAATTAACGTTCTTTTACCTGGATACCCCCGGGATATACCAATCTTCGTCTTCTAGGGTGAGCGAAACTCTTGCCTCCGCCGCAACTTTTTGTCGAAGTCTCTCATCTTCATCGTGGTCGATAACCTCTTCCGGAATAGAAGTCGGTTCGGGTCCACGTTGATCCACACCCTCCCACGGCCGTCGAGGTAAGGGAGGCGGAGTGTCGCCAGCACTTGCTAGTAGGGCACTCGCGGCCTTTTCAAGGTCCCTAGTCGATGTTAGCCAAGTTGGTGATACCTCCTCTGTAACAGAACTGGAACTCCTCCTAGGCCTTGCATGATTCAAATTAGGTGAGGGAACTGACGGCATCAGATTGGGGGGTGCACTGAATTTTCGTGGCCGACGAGCTTCCTCCTCTCCATCCATGCTCTGCCTCCTGCCTGCCCTAGATTCGCCTTCGAAAGAACTTGTGCCAATGCTCGAGTCAGAAATGTTACGTTTAGGAGAAAGGGAAGGGGTTTGGTTCGTCGGACGGGTTCGAGAAGGAGAGGTGTGACCATTCGCCTGGGGGGAACTTGGCACCATGGATCTTGTAGGGAGTGGACTATTTTTTGGCGAAGTGGCACGGTCGCCTTTCCGTGGTTCGTCGACGTTCAACTGTTGTTGCCTCACATTGCGGGCGGCATTCCTAGCGTGAGGGGAGACGCTGTGCCCTTCCGAGACCTGCTGTTTCGCCCATCGTCGATTGGCTCCGCGTTTCTGCGCAGCTTCTTCGAGTTTATCTCTTCTTTTCAAGGTATAGGCGAATGTCTGTTTGAAAAGTTTCCCAAGTGCTGCACTGAGTCCTTCTGCGTGGTCCTTCTTCTTCGTAAGAAAGGTGTGACAAACGACTTTCTTGCCTTCGTCCGGTTGATGGCTAACATATGCGAAGAGCTTGTTGGATGCTTCCGCCGTGGCGTATGATATGCGGCGAAGAGGATGTGCCATCTTGACAGTCTGAAAATAAACGCCAAAACAAGACAATAACAAAATCGTCTCAATGGAGAAACCACGGGGAAATCGACGTTTAGTGAGGAAAATTACTGCCCAGCAGATAGGTTCAAGTATATACTAGACACGACCCTACAACTGTAGCAATTTAACACAATTTAATTAGCAATAAAACATAATATGCATCCAATTCAACACAATCAGTCTTACTTGGTCTCCTCGTTCTTCAGTTGGTAGCAAATCGTCGAAGTTCCATGAAATGGCCTTTTTTCTCTCAGTCAATATACAGTGTTCTCTCCTCACGATCTTTCTCGATTCTGACCCAAGTCACTTAACTAAGTACATATTGTCAGCTAAATTGAATTGCGTTACTTATTAACTATAACTGGATGTCGACAGAAATACAAAGCACGTTTCAAACCAACGCTAACGTTTCGCTACTACACGTGACACCAGAGTGAAATATAAAAGCATGAATTTTATTGTTAAAACATTAGTAACAGCATAACCTATACAGGCCTCCTTCATGCTTGTATATGTCCCTCTGATGATGTTACATGTAGCAACGAAACGTTAGTATTATTAAAATATTTTCAATTAATTTGTGTTATGGCTCTGTTTGAACCTATCTGCAGGTCAATAATTTTTCGCACAATACAATAACAGTTAAAGCGTTATGCTAGTCAATGAAACGTTAGCATCTTGTTGGCTTATTAGTCGAAGTAGATGAATCGTAAGACGCGACAGTCATCAACTCGCCACAAGAATCGCGCTTTCAAAACATATAAAGTAGTTGCGGGGATGAATGTTTCGCTTCCTATTTGTTTATGTGCACTTGAGGACATTAAAATGTAATATGAAAGTAAAGTGGTGCGTAGACAGTGTACAACGACGTGTATAAGACGAAAGGGGAGGGGAAGTTCGTAGAACTGACGTTTCGAGCGAAGGTCCTTCGTCGGAGTGAACGACGTCAACGAACTTTCATTTTCGGTAGTCTTCCTACACTCTTCAAAAGGGTCCTATATATGTTGAGAAGTAGATCTTGATAAAAAGTCTAAAGCTCTCTACAAAAGCATTAAGGAGATAATTTTTAACTCCTTCACTTCCAGATTTCTCCCTCGGACACGAGAAACTGTCTCGCGTGAGCCGGAGTGAAATAATAAAAGTCTACCGTGGCCAGGGGCGTAGGAAGCGGGGGGGCAGCGGCCCCCCAATATTAAATGTGGGGGGCCGGGGTGTCTTTCGGCCCCCCCCCAAATAATTGAATTTTGAAAATGCGGTGACATTTTTGGAATTTCGGAGGTATCTGAGCTCGTGTGTAAATAAATAAATTATCTGTGTTCGAAAAATTTATATCATTTATATCAGATGAGACTCTAAACATGCCGTTTCCGGCGATCTAGAGACTCCACATTTTAAAAAGTTTCCCTCTCCGCGCCAACCATGGTGGCGCCTCGTGAGATCGGCCTCCCCAATCCCAACTTGCTTCCTACGCCACTGACCGTGGCAGTGAGCGAGTTAGTGTTCGAAAGTGCTCATACATTACCTTTTCGTCTTCGGTCAACACTTTAACGCCATCGGGAGAAACTTCTATGCAAACTGTTATTCCTGTTATAAGTTTCTGGGGAAGATAAAATAACAATAACCACAATCATAACAATAACAATAACAACAATAGCAACAACAATCACAATCACAATAACCACAATCATAACAATAACAATAACAACAACACCACCACCAACAACAACAACTACAATAAAAATAACAACAACAATAACCATAATCATAACAATAACAACAATAACAGCAACGATAGCAATAACAATAATAACAATAACAATAATAACAATAACAATAACAGCAATAACAATAATAATTACAACAATAACAATCACAATAATCATAATAACAGCAATAACGACAAGAATAACAATAACGATAACAACAACAATAACAACAACAATTACAACAATAAGAACAACCATAACAACCACAATAACAACAATAACAACAACAACAACAATAACAACAACAACAACAATAACAACAATAACAACGATAACAACAACTATTTCAGGATAATATGAAACGAAAAATTCACAATTATCCATAGGCAGCCCACAATGCTTTTGTACTTCTTAAAAACGTTGTAAAACAGATAAAGACATACAATAAATTGTAAAGACTTTTATTTGGACTGAAACATACTCGCATATACCTGAACATTGAGCGATTACATAGCTTGCCACGCTCCCCATGTCTCCCTCGCATCACAGTGACGAAAATTGAATTTATAATATATTAGATAAGGTTGGCAAGTAATTTCACGGTCTGCAACCAAACGTTTCAATAAACCGATGTAAAAGATGACCAGTGTACTAAACTGTGGCATTCCGCATCGAGACAAAGAAAACAATCGGCAAAACCTGGCAAACTTTCGGTCGTTTTTTGTTTTTCCAGACTGTTTTTAAACCCAGTTTGCCTTGACCAGATAGTAAAATTGTCGTAGTTCGACATTTAAATGTTTTCTAGCAGTCCTCTTCAATGTTTTCGAAATGTTCTGGTGTTTGTTGATACGTCTGGTTGCAAACCGTGAAATTACTAGCCAACCTTATCTAATATAAATTATCTAATATATTATAAATTTACTCTTCATCGCTGTGGCGTGAGGGAGGCATTGCGAGCGAGGCGAGCTATGCAATCGCTCGACGTTCGGGTATGCTGTGGTCCAAATAAAAAGATATTCACAATATACTGTATGGTTTTATCTGCTTTACAACGTTTTTTAAGAAGTAGAGAAACATTGATTTTTTGGGTTGCCTATGAATTATCCTGCTGTTCAGTCAACTTAAAACGTTGACTCGAGCGGACCGGAATCCCAAAGGTGCGGGTTCAAATCTATCTGGAGACAACATTTTCAGTTGAGCTTAGCAGTGTAGGGTGATTGTGAAAGTATTGTTTCACAACAACAATGATTGAAAAACAATAAAAATGAAAATGATATATTCTGCTCAGGCGCGTAACTTTGAAAGGGAGGATTACTTTAAGTTAGACTGTCCAAAGCAGGCTATCAAGCGGAATGCCACGGAATTGGCATTTTGAGGACGAAAAATCCAAAGATATAATTTAATTTCTTTTCGTGAGAATATTATAATTTTCCACACGTGTGCACATTTGAACAGTGGCGTAGCTAGACCCGGGCGTCAGCTCCAAAACGTATTTGGCATATTCAACTGAAAAATACACGGTAAATTTTGAATAATTCGAGACAATAATAAGAACTTATCCAGTTTCGCATTGATTTTGTGACCTAGCTGGCTTCCCCGCCCTCTCTCGTCAGCCAGTCGTTGACGCAAATTTTCTGAATCAGTCACAACCAAGTTGAAGTCAATCGGACAATATCACCTGACCTGACTAATTTTGTATAAAAGCAGATCAGATTTGCCTCGTTTCAGTGACCAATGCCTTTACAGCCTTAAGAGAGTAGCTTCTTGTTCGTGTTACGGCATAAACACTAAGAGTTCCTCACTAATTTCCCTCCCAAGTTAACAATTCGCGCAATTTGTTCTCTTCAATGAGATGTCGTGCGGTTTAAAAAGCAATTTCGAAGATCTGTAGCTACGAGTTTAGCGTCAATTGAAGCCTCTGCGCCGCAGCCTAAAATACGACAATAGCGCCCTCAAAATGAAGGAAATACCCTTCCAGCGACCCAAGAATTCAAAAATTTTCCGGGGGAGCATGCCCCGGACGCCCTAATCAGTGTGCTTCCCAGGCCCGGGATCCACACATTCTCTGGGTCTCTGGCTCTCTGGCTACGCCACTGCATACGAAAAAGGGAGCAAAAAAACCTTTTTGCCTCTCCCTACCCACACCTTCGGCAGCGCATTGTTTTTGTATCGGTTGGACGCTTATCAAATCTTTTTTTTGTTTCAAAAATCGAATATCTCTGACTCTTAAATCGGGCGTTGTTTATCAATTCCAGGGTCAATGCTTTGATACATTGCATGTTGGTGAGACTTTTCGCCGTTAATACAAGCTGATTTGCGAGCACATTGGTGTCTCGGCCTTAACAGGTAAACGTATTATTTACTCAGGCGTTTTATCACACCGTACGAACAGTATGATCACTCTATTTCGTTTAAAGATTTTTCGATTTTAAGTTCCTGTTCCTCCAATTTCGAACTTCTTTTAAGAGAAAGAGATCTTATTTCTAAGATCAAACCGTCTCTCAATAGTAATATCAGATCTGTGCCTTTATCCTTATTTTAATTTCTTCTTCGCTAACTCTGTATCTTATCACCTTGACGCAATGATCCCTTCCATACTTACCTTCCTACCGCTTGTCAGTCGTGGATTAAACCTAAGCATTTAAGACAAGATCTTGTAACCATATCCCAGTCATTACTCTGAATGCGTTGTAAAATTCACAACAAAACGTCAGTCTAAATATTCTATACCAACTTTCTACATGTGTTTTAATCTCCACGGCACTTTTCAAATTAATTTGCTGGGCATTAATTTTTTTACGAAATTAAGGTTTACTGATAATCAGCTTCTGTGTACCATGAGATACCATGATACAAAACTGATTAAATAAACATCGGGGCCCAGTTGTTCAAACCAATTACCACTAGGTAATCCTGGGTTAAAATTTAATTAGCTCTTTTGTTTGGCCTGTTTTGCTAAGTGATTTAAGTTCAAACTTTCTAGGAGAACACCTTTCCGTAATTGCATGATATCTGAACAAGAAAGTTTAAAAATCCTTTCCTAGATTAGGAGTATTTCATCTTCAAAGTTTTCACTAATCCTGGATTAACCTAATTGTCCTTTGAACAACCGGGCCCAGGTCTCTATCATGTTTACAGACACTAGTTTCTGTATTAACCAGTTTTGCATTAGCTCAGTGACTCAGTCTTACTCAAATTGAGCTTTTATGGGTAGACATACTTGTTTTTACCTTCCTTTTGACTAAACGTTAATTTTTAATGTTGCAATAATGAATGTTTTATAAGTACATGTAGTTTATAAAATTCTTGCCAACTCTGTATCAGGATTTCTAAAACTCATCAACAATTCATGAGGAAAATTCAAAAGAAATTAAGGTTTAATCAATTTCTGTATACCCCGATA
>JBAHVQ010000432.1:295715-313218 GCA_036872915.1 Nanipora kamurai | reverse complement strand
TCATAATATTTACAAACCAGAGTAGCGTTTGGTATGTCGGAAATTTCACCTGGTTGCCGTGAACTTGTATCTTAATGCTATTTATCTGTTTTTATTTCGTAGCAAAGATTCAAAGTTTGCGTACATTTTACTGTGAAGAGTTACGAAAAGTATAAAAAAGTCAGGGCACTGGAAGTGGATCAAATGATGTTTATGTGTCCAAGCGGAAGTTTTTGAGGAGTGTAATTTTTTGGAGGAGGTTATTTCGTCCAATCGCCCTACCTGCAGTAATGCTGCTGCCAAGTCAAGTGAGTCAGTGCCAGAGGATGGTGACTTGATAGATTGTGATGAAACAATAAGTGAGAGCTCTGTAAGTGTAGGAAGTAATACTGTTGATAATCATCCCAAAAGAAGAAAACAATCAACAGATAGCCCATTCTTGGAGTTTGCAGCCACAGCTCTAAATTGAACAGCCGGCTCGACATCTGATGAAGATGAATGGGATGTATTTGGCAGAGATGTGGCGAATTCTATAAGGGGCCTTCCTGATAAAGATCAGCAAAGAAGAGTTAAATTTCCCGTCCAGTCAACAGTATTTCAAAGCACAGAACCAGTGTGTGGACCGATGTATCCTGCATATAATTTTCAAGATGAACCTGTTAACTACACCCATATAAACTAAACTAGTTTGTATTAACTCTTTGTAGGCTGTGGCGATATTGAAAAAATACCGATATCGGTTATCGAAAAAAAAATACCAATAATATCGATATTTCGATATTTTTCTGCGATAGAAAGTAACAATAATGTTAAGTCAATTTTTCGCCGGACGTCACGATATCATAATGTTTAACAAAACGAAAAGCACTTTCATTAAAGTGTGAAACTGGCCATTAATACACTTAAATAAAGCAAAATTAACAAATGCGAGAAACTTTTAAAAAGAGTTTCGTAACGTTTAATAAATCAGTATAAAATATTTACAAGTTTTCTGCCAGAAAAACGAGCATGTTTGCTTGGTTTTGCTTTAGCTGAGCTCTCTGTGAAGTTATAATTTGACCAGCTTTACTAAACAGTTTCTCAGACGGCGAACTGCTGGCAGGAATTGCCAGATACTTCCGTGCTAGCCGACTAAGCAAGGGCAAGTCGCGCGTATGATATTCCACCATAGGTGCCGTAATTAGCTGCAAAACATTTTCAAAACAAAGCCTAAAGGCTTCGCAAAAAATTGGGAGGTCAAAACAAAGTATCGTGATGGAAGAGGGTCCCCAAACTCCCGTAGCAGAAGTTTCTTGAAACAAAACAATGGTCTCTAAAAATAAATCAAGAAAGACTCCGATACAAATGTAAATCACTTCGTCAATTTCATTTCACGCTTCCCTCTGCAAATTCGCCACAATATCATGCTTTTCTTTAGATGCACTGTTTGCCATTTTGTCCACACTTTGCCAGACAGTCTCCGATATGTATTTCACAGTACGTGGCCAAAAAGCAAGCAATAAAACTGAGATAATCGATTTTTGCCCGTCTAATAGCGATAATATCGGATAGATTTCGATATTTTCGATATATCGATACATCGATTTTTAAAATACCGAATAACCGGTGTTTGAAAAAACACGATAATTACCGATATTTCGATACATCGCAATATATCCTAACTCTTTGGCCAGACTTCTAATGTTTTGTTGTTGCTTATGACCATCATCAATGCAATGTATTATAGAATAGGCTACACATTCAAAGTGACGCGTATAGGTAAAATATATTACACATTCAATTAAAAAATTGATATTTAGCTGAGGTATGTGTTGTGAAATAAAGATTAGGCTTTATGACAGATGTTTCTGGCTGTATTACATCCATTAGTTGAAATAAAACTATGATTAATTAGCCCCTGTATATAAACACCTCATGTATAAATCCACCATATCCACTAGTGCTTAGACCATTCCTAATATATAAGCCCCTGTATATAGGTCCACAGGCCTTTTCATGGTGAAGGAAAACTTTGGCAAAATATTAGTTTATATAAAATATTTACTTATTAAATTTTATAAAATCAAGTTATCTCCTCAGTTTGTATTTAAATTAACCATTTCAAATGACATGGTATGAAATGGCTTACTTACATTGACCATTTCATGATCACATGGTCTGATATGTGAATAAGTATACATACAAGCTGAGGAGACCTACGATATTCTTTTAAGCCTTCGCGTATAACACAATATAACAAAACAAACATGGTACATCTATATTTTTTATTCAAATTTTCATGTTTTTCTAAGAAAACTCTGACACAAGCACAGAATTGTGAGCTTAGGGAAAATAGTGTACACCTATGTGTAGATAAAATGAACACAAATCTAAACCGTGTGTAGCTCTCCATATACTCCCTCCACTGCATATAAGGCCACCAAATATATTTGCAATTGAACACAAGGGCAAGATGCACATATTTATATCTTTTTATGTTAACATCAGTTTAACATAATTGATCATTCTGTCATTTTCCAATGAAAGTCAATAGCTCCTTCTTCCAAAAAAATAATCTTTAAGGTCACCACGAACTTCTCTTGCTTGTGCTGTTGATGGTCCGACACTAGGATTATTTCTCACATTGCAAACATTACCATCTATTTGATCTCTCCAATTTCCTGGTGTCACATTGCCTGATTCATCTTCATTGTCCATACAACCTGATGGCATATAATTCTTGTCTTTCTTCGTCATCAGGAAATTGTGGAAAGCAACACAAGCTCGCACCACTTGCATTACATGTGCTACATCTAACTCTATTGTCTGGCAACAGCACCCTAAATCTAGCACAAAAGAGGCCAAAGGCATTCTCAACAATCCTCCTAGCCCTTGACAGGCGATAGTTGAAGACCTTTTCATCACCCATGGCATTTCTGTAAGGGTAAGGTTTGATAAGATCAACATCCAAGGCGAAGGAATCATCACCCAACAGATAGTAGGAGATTTGAGTAATTCGCTGTCCCAGTTTTGAAGGCGCTGGAAAAAATACTGACTTGCACAACATACTCAGGGGACCACCCTTGAAAATACCACTATCTGACTGGCTTCCAAGAGAACCCAAATCAAAAGCGATGAAGTTGGCATTTGCGTCAGCAATAGCCAGAAGAACAACAACGGTAAAGTGTTTTTTATAATTGAAATACTCAGTAGCGGAATTTGGTGGAGCTCGTATATTAATATGCTTTCCATCAATCGCTCCCACTGCATGTGGAAACTGCCATGTCAAAGCAAATTCTTCAGCTAAATGTTCTCATTGTTCTCTTTTTCAAAACATCATACAGTCCCTGGCAAACACTTGGTACTATTTTTGCAATGGACGACACAGATATGCGAAACTCATACATTAGTTCTTTATGTGAAGCACCTGATGCAAGAAACCTTAATGTGACACACATACGAGCATGAGCTGATATTGCATCTCGCATGTTCGTGTTTTTGTTTTCAATCAATGGTTTGACTTTTTCATAAATTTCGTCAAATATACTAGGACCCATCCTAAAATGACCATGAAAATATTAAATAAATACATTAACATTCAGTTCATTATTTTTCAGCACTATTATCTGTTCACAAGTCCCATTAATTACTGAAGGTATAAAAAGATACTAAGGAAAAAAGTAATTTAATAATCTAGGGGCCAAACATGAAAAAACTTACTGTATAAAGGTTTCTAGTCGCTTTCTAAATCTATTCTACATCGAAAAATCAATAACATACAAAACACAAACATACAAATACCGAAAAAAGTTTTGAAAACTGACATTATCAGTTGAACGGAGTTCCTTTACCAGATTCTCAGCAAAACCCTGAGCTTGTCGTCGCTCTTCTCTCGCCCAAGGTCCAGTCCACCATCTTCTTTTCCTTTTTTTACGCTTTTTTACAACTTCATAAATAATTAAAGCCCCAATAATGGCACATATTACTCTGTTTTTTTCTAAGACGAATCACTTTTTGTCTCCCACAAAATTTGCAAAAAAGCATGACTTAGTGCCCGCGCCTTGTTTATCTGCGCGAGATACCGCTGGTTCACACGTACTTTTGAACAGCAATCAACTATTATTTGTTGTCTTATCTACACGAGCAAATAAAAATTGCCATACAGAAATTGTCACATAAAAATTGCTCGTGCAAACGGGGCTTTACGACGACATGCAATGCAACCTTGGTCACCTCTTTCTGTACCAGACGCACCTATTTCAGAGGCAGCGGAACGACAAAAATGTTGGTGAGGCGTAAACTTGGAGAAAAATTTGTGAGGTAGAAATGTCTTGGCCTTTTCACAAAGCTGGCGTTCTTAGGTCTCAAGTTCCTAAAGTAAGTACAATTTTCGAATGGTAATGACGAAGCACTCACATAATGATATGCGAATAATGTGAAGTAGTGTAACTCATAAAAGACCAAAATGTTTTTAATGCTCAAGAGTTCCCTGCCCTAAATGCGTTAGTTCACCTCTAAAAAATTACTGGTATTGCTGAATTATGAAATATTCCATTGTGAATAATTAAGCCGGCAAGAAATTGATAGGGCAGATGCCACCTGCCCACACAGTTCCGCCGCCCCTGTATTTGTCATTTGATGTCTCGATCACGTTGCTGAATAAATTAATAGGGTGCCTGAAGGAAGAAAGGATGTAAACTCTAGTACGACTAGAAGTATTTTACACTTAAATACTAAATTTTTTACACTTAGATTTTACACAAAATAAATACAGGTGGTACTTCTTTTATGGGTTTACAGGTCGGACCTACTTATGCACGAGAGATGATGAAGGGTAAGCTAGAAGCAGAAGACAAAAGTCGAGACAAACGAATTCTGTGGTCTCTTCATGAAGTGGCACCGGACTATTATCGACAGAGGGAGCAGAACCCTGCAAAATTACTTGATCCAGTTCCATACAAGGCTGACTATTTTGGCCATTAGCTGCACCTCGACTAGAACAAAAACCACCACATGAGTTCAAAAAGTGATCAAAAAAGGCGCCGAGATACCTTGAATCTAAGTCATGGGAGTCATGTGATAAGAATTATAAGGTTTCTATCTGCCCATACAAGACAAAAAGAAGAACTTATCGGGAAGTTAAATAAAAAAAGAACGTTCGTTAAGTCTATGGGGTTGAGTTATTCCAATCTTGAAAATGAGACGACTTTATTGTAACTTGCGGCTATCGCTACCACCGCGGAGATGGATAAGATGGCACAAACTTTCATGTCCGAAGTACAATGGTTAGCGCTATTGAAATGCCGGGCGACAGCATATCATTGTGGTCACTTTAGTACAAGCATCATCTCTTCATTTATACAAGAAAACAAACAAATAGAAGCACTGTGGCTCTGATTCTAACATGACAATTGAATATTATATTTGAACAGTTATGGTCTACATGTGTTCACTTGCTTTTGTTTAGTGGAATTTATATTTGCAATTTTTGGTTTGCGTCAAAAAACTCTCATCGCGATGGTTTCGAACTAAATAATTACATTGTCAGTGTATGAATTTAAGACAATTAAATGGTCGTCCAGAGGACAAACTAGTGCTGTGATCCAGGTAGCCTTACTTGAATATAGGTTGACCTGATATGTTTTAATGTTTAGTTTATTTTTAATTTAATACATGTTGCAATAAACAGATCACATTTTTTGATATGAATGACATCTTTATTTTCAAGTGTTGTGAAGTACGACACTTGAAAGTAAACACCGGCCACACAGACAAGAAAAAACAAAAATGGCGCGAAAATTAGGTTCTGAGGCAGCACTAAAATAGTCAGCAAACTACACCATAGGCTTGGCAAAATTCCTGCGCATTCTCACCTCTGATTCTCACCTGCAGATCCATCAGAACTTCACACCATCCGGTCTCGGTGACGAATTAAGCTTATTTTATCAAATTTATCAAATTTACTGCCAGAGATGATAAATCAAATTTACCGAACTTAAATTTTGAATTAAATTTTCAGGTTGTCTTTCGGACATCTGGACAAACAGTATCAAGTTGTCCGACAAGGTTCAAGATTGGGATCGGGCGTTGGCAACACCGGGTTTACACACGTGGTGCCTGGGCAGCCTTTAGTAGTCGCAGCCCACCCTACCTTAGAATACTAAAAAGGTGACAAGACATATTTACAGTCATCCATAAAGTATATTCTTCAAGACAAAAGAATCTGAATAAAAATGTACGTCTATAAACATCATGATCAATCTATATAAGAATCTAGTTCCCATGTTTCAAGTATAAAGAATCTGAATAAGCTAGCACATGATCAATCTATAAGACTATAAGAATCTGCAAAGTTCCTATGTTTCAAGCATAAAAACTACCATTCAGGCACTCACAAATACATTTTCCCTTACAATTTTTTTTTTTCATGAAATATGTGGAGGCCCGTAGGCAACTGCCCAGCTTGCCCATGCCTAAATCCGGTGCTGGGCGTTGGTGCCGCTAAATTCATACAATGCATGGTGTTACTTGATTTATTATTTAGCTGCTATGAACAATGTTGTGAAAAGCTTCTGCCTTCAAGCAGGATTTATGGATTTTTTGGAATGATAGGGAATGCTATATCTCCTCTCTCTACAGCTTATTTTATAAAGAAAGAAAATACTTTTTTAGTGTTCTCATTGAGTTATACTGCAGAAACACTTAGGAGAGGTTGAGTTATACTGTAGAAGCAGTTAGCAGACATGAGTTAAACTGTAAACATTTAGGAGAATTCTCACTTGTCCGTCTGGCTTATGTTAAAAGTTTCCAATGCTATTTAATTCTCATCCTGCCTAACATCCACTTATGATCTTATAATTAGATGGAAGTGTAGGAAATGGTTTTCATTTGCTATATACAGCATTAGACAAAGGACATGAAGCTTCTTGCTGTCTAACAAGAGTTAAGATGGATCCATACAGTTTTCCAAAAAGTGGAGAATGCAAATTTGAGACCAAAAAACTGGTGCATAAATACTTTGGATAAAAGAATAAAACTAGATGTAATAGACAGAAATGCTCCTTGGGCATGGAAATATATTATAAAATAAGGAATCCAGGTTGTTGCTTAGGCAACATTGGCATTCCAAAATGGCTACCATTTACCACTAAATCTAATTTATTTCACAAAAAACTTTGTCAACCTGGGTAATGAATATGACAATTTTCAAAAAAACTCTATAAACTCTCCTTTTGTTCTAAAAAGTTAAAAAAAATCTTAATTTGTGGATGAAAAAATCGACAGAATCTTTCTAAAATTGTCCTGTTAATCATCTGTCCCAAAAGAAGAGTTTTAATGAAAATAAAATAGGGTTACCAAAGATTTTTTTTCAAAATTAGATTTAACAGTATTTGGAAGCCATTTTGGAATGCCACTATTGCCATAGCAATGACCTGGACTCCTTATTTTATCATGTTTTTGGATGCCTAGACTGTGTTTCTATGTATTACATTTAGTCTTATTCTTCTTCTAAAGTGTTTATGCACATGTTTTTAGGTCCCAAATTTGCACTCTCCACTTTTCAGGAAAATGTATGGAGCCATCTTTAAAGTACACGTATAGCTGCAATCCAAGTTAGTTCTGGACAACCAGTATGGTATGCCTCCAAACCATTGAACTCTATTTCTTCCTCCAAACACTCATATGTATGCTATTCTATTAGATGACTCACCTGGCAAAGATTTTCCTTATGTGCATCATTCTACTAGAAGCCAATACAGGCTTTTTATCAAGGCCACAGGTTTATACTATATTTATGAAATTTTTACTGATGCTCATAACCAGTTCAAACTACTACATACATATACATGTAGTTTCATCAATGTATCAAACTACATGTATATGTATGTAACACTGGTGGATCTAGGATTTTGAAAGGTGCACCAGCACATATGGATGGGATAAGGTATATTCTCTGCAGGGTCTTTCTCCAGTAAAGTTAGCACAAGGACAAAAGATCAGTTTGCACTTTTATGTAATTATGTTTGCATGACAATGGTTGCTGTCCAAGGAAGTTACAGAAATTATGAAAGATAATTCATTTAAATAATGAAACATAATGGCTCTTTGTCACAATTTTTTGTCATCCGTGGTCATTGTTAGTCATGTCAACTTTATACTGGAGGTCAAAGGTTATTAATTCATGTTAGGCAAAATTATCAAGTGCTGTCACTGGTATTTTTGCATGCTTTTTTCACCAATAAAAAAAAACAATAAAAAGAAAATCGGGGGTTTGTGATCACAAAATTTCATGAAGGAACTTGGAAGTAAAATGTATTTCAGATAAACTGATGATGAAAATTATTGTAAGAAATGCAAGAGTGGGTATCGGGGCACCCAAACCACCCCCCTAGAACTATTGTGTAGGTAAACAACACAATTGTTAGGCTAAAATTTAGCTACGTAAAGACATTGCACTACCAGATTCCAACCAATTTACTATTTACTTATTTATGGTTAAGTGTAATAGAATAACATAATATGAGATCAATTGGTTTAGTGTCTAGTTCTGTTGAATTGGTAAGAAATATCGTTTAATTTTTTCAAGGAATCAATACAATGAACGTTTTTAATTCAAGTTGTACGTGAATCCAAATATCGACTCTTTTGTTACTAAGAATATCCATTGCATAATTAGTTCTTTAATTAGACTTACTCTGTATAAAGTTGAGTAGCTTTTCTTGTCAGTTTTGCCCTTCCCTGTGATATTTTGCAAAAGAAACCCTTAAATATATACAATTAATTTACAGTGTACCAACAAATGTACGTACCTTTGAACAAAATCACAACGGATACAACACAGGTCAATGCAAAGAAGACCTTTCTTCGGGGAACATTAGCAATACTCCACAGAGCCATTGACATTGTCCTCGAACACCTCGACAATCGTCCCAAGTCATTCACGGGTCAAATAACTTATTTACCAACTTATAATTTATTTATCATTCACTTCCAAATTCGGCTTTTTACTAGAATTCCGACCAAAGTGAAATGAAAGTCGGTTCACAATTTTAAAGGCATTAACAATATGTTCAAAAATTATGCATAAACAGAGTAACAGACGAATAAGAATTAGTGGCTGTTTGTCAAATTGAGCCTGGTACTGAGTACCTGAAGTGACTGTTTTGTTTCTTCGCATTAATCACATTTTGGGTAAGATTTAGAAAATAGTTTACATTAAAGTAGTGGTGAGGATAGCCATTATATACCGGTATTATCATTCCTATTATCTGTATATTGTATGTGAACGATAACCGTCTCCCCCCAAATTATTCGAACATACTTATAGAAGGTTGCCATCGGAATCTTATCTGTGCTTTAATCGTGTGCTGAAATAACATTTCCACGTCCGGCGTTTGTCGAATTTGGTAACTTAGTGTTTTTAAGGATAAAAGACTTTTTGATTTATTTACCTTAAAGGCGCTTTCTCCCAACAGACGAAAGTTTGCAAATATACGTTGGCAAATCGAAGTTTGTGTGAGTGGGAACGTCACAATAACAGTTGGCAAACGTATCGCATTTATAATCAATTAATTAAAATCATGATGATTGATTAAAATTCACACATGATGATGTTTACTTGTTCAGGTGATTTGAACAATGTAGGAAATGATATGTTGTATATGCAGAAATATAATTGGACATAGTTCCCATGTCCAATGATATCTCACCTGTTATATACTAATTTACTTCATTTTATTTGTTTTATTCATAACTTATAGTACCATAATAGATTCTATGATTCATTTGCAGACTGAATGTTTTCATCCTGAAATGTTTAAGTTCATAACCAAATGTATCTCTGGATGTAATAAACAATTACTCGGTACAATATTGTAGTTGATGTGATGTTACCAAGATATTGTAATTGTTTATCCCAGTGGAAAAATATTGTCACGGCAGTGCGATTCCAGCATAAAGGGAGGAATTATGTTTCTGAAAAGCAAGCATTTTCACCACCTTTACCATCATACATTGTACAACCACCCTATGCTTCATCAGGGACTGTGCCACCATCTCCACTACATCCAGAAATAAAGACGGATACAGAAATCAGGTACATGAAGGAAGCCTGTCATCTTGCAAGGGAAGTTCTTAATATTGCCAGGGATTTTGTAAAGGTAATCTCAGTATATACAGTATAGTAAAAGTTAAGCATGAACCAAACTTGTAGAACAGTTGGTTTCTTTATAAAGATGTATGTACCATAGCAAATGTTCATGTTTTTGATGAAGGATTAGCTACATGTAACTATAGTTCATGGCTTTCTCAATTTTCCTTTTATAAATCTGAGTGGCCCATGTTTTCAACATAAAAGCCCATACTCTTAATCACCCTGAGAAATCAACTCCATTTATCAATAATTTTCCTTGCCTTTAATATTGTTGTCTAATTTTTGAAAATGCCTTCATAAATGCCAGTAGAGTTGCACCAGAAATATTCTGGAAGTTCAACTTTCCTGCAGATATTGGTAGGTTTTACAGAACTCCCATACTAGTGTTATAGGGCTTACCAGTAACACAAGTGGTAATGTTTATTAGTAGGGTGTGTAGTTTTCTTCAGTTCCAGTGTAGGCATTTGGCATTTGGTTTCTTAACCTAAAATATTTGCTTAAATGTACCACATCAATGGTTGCCAGTTGTAGTTTACTGTATCACATTGTTGCATTTAGAGTTAAAAAAATATAGAGGGAGGGAGGGATGTGGGGGGATGAAGGTAAGGAGAGAAAAAAGAGGTAATGAGACAGGGAGGAGGAGGTGGAGGGAAGTATCTGTGAAGGGGCAATGGAAGGATGGAAGGAAAGAACTAAAGAAAGGAGGAAGGAAAGAAGGAAGAATCAATATGCATTAAACTTTAGTTCATTTGACTCTGACAAAAAATGTGTTTTAAAACGACTTTTCAAACAGAAAGCTCCAGTCCTTATCAGGAGCTCAGCACTTTAGACTAAATCCAGAACTTGCTCCAAGAAACCGTGATTGTTATTTATCTTAATAAATAATGCACACTATTATCAGTTTGACTCTTAGTGTTATGCGATTTTTGCACAAAAATTTATCTTAAATTAAGAACAAATCACTATTTTTAAAGGTTGGTGTAACTACTGAAGAAATTAACCAAGTCGTTCACAAAGCGACTATTGAACGTGGTGCCTATCCTTCACCTTTAAATTACCGAGGCTTTCCTAAATCAGTGTGTACCTCTGTAAATGAAGTAGTCTGCCATGGCATACCAGATGGGTAAGTATCGATGCATGCTGCTTCTCGCTTCAAGCTCACATGTCTTTTTTATCAGGACAACTGAATCCGAATTCAACTAAGCTAAAACTACAGCACAAAACACCCTAATTATGTAAACATCAAACAAGTTTAGGAACACAAAGCTTGCTAACGAACTCAATTTCCTGACCATTATCTTTGTTTAACCCCTCCTCTTGGCAAGCAAAATCGTCCGAGTAAAATCGTTGACCAAAAAAACGTTTTCAGTATTACGAACATTGAGTGGTTGCTAACTAATGTTCGAATCAACATCAACTCTCGTAGTGTTTCAGAGATTTTAAAAGAACCTTCTTACAACAACTTGTATAGTGTGTAAAAGTTCTATTCTTTGACGTTGTGTTGTTGTCACCTCATCGTGACGTCAACCAAAATGGAAAAATCTTATCACTTTCGGGATATTATAAACGTTAATAAATTCCCCGAGAGATCGACCTTTTTGTAAGAAAATGCCTTAAAAATCCCCGTAAAGATGTAACAATTTTGTTCCAATTTTATTACGAAATAATCGCATGCATAATTTTTCGTAGCAGCTCGGATTCAAATGACTTTCAATTTTCTACGGCATAATGCCCTGTCTTAACTTTTTTGATAACGTTAAGGTAATGTTACACGGGACGATTCTTAACAACGCTTTAATTTTCAGCAATGTTGCGCTAAAAATCGTCGTTAAGAATTGTCCGGTGTAACATCATCTAACTATCGAGGCAATGATGTTGCAAGGATTTGAATCCCGTTCAAAGTTGTGCACCTCGCCGCAGCAATGTTGCATTAAAAATCGTTACACGTATCGAAATTCTGTGCAACACTGTTGCCTTAAAAATCGTCCCGTGTAGCATCACCTTTAGTGATAAGTCACTGTATTAAGCCATCAGAAGGAAGAACATTTTTTGAATCGGTTGTAACAAGAAACAGTAGTTTTGGATATGATTAACTGACGGGAGTCTTAACCCTTTACATGTTAACTCCTTTTTGTCCGAGGACTATCCCCTTGACGAGTAAAATCGTCGGGTGTTAGCCAGAATAAAATACTGAAGTCTCCATAGGTCACTACGGACCTATACGGCCAGGAAGGAGTTACGGACACATTGTAACATTTGTAAGTGGCGATTGTGCTCTTGGAGCAGATTACATACACCAGAAAAGATAGTCGTATAGGACGGTCGTATCATGTAAATCGATCTTAAAATAACCATCATAACTTCAAAAGGAAAATCGTAAGGTGATGAGTGGCTGAAGAAACTGTACTAACAAAAACTATTCTGCAATTTACCAAACCTTTTTGTAAAGTAATTTTATTGTGGATATTTATAGACAGCACCTCATGCATCCGGTCTTTGATGTGCTCTGACAGTACAAGTTGATTTTCTAGTTGTGTATCGAAAGAGTTTAATAACACAGTCCCCTACAAAATAAATCTTTTTCCAAAGTATAGAATCGAATCCTAGCGAATCGCGACCGTCGCACTTGTGAACAGGAATGTGTGCCTCGGTTATAGCCGGTTACCACTGGAGGAAAATGGTTATATATTCGGGATAATTTCTGGATGATTGTTTGTCGTGAGACCTTTTTGATGACTGTGGTGATTTTTGTGATGAGATTTTTATTGTTATGATTGTCACTATTAACCTGTAAACCAGGCAAAGGTTTGTCGGTATTTTTGTACGAAGTGGGTATCTGTCTTTCATTCCGGGAACATTTGATAATCACGGCAATGGAATTTAAAACGGAATCCTTTGGATTCTGCCTCCATTCATGTGAGTGGTTGTAGGACTTTATTCGGTTGGCAGTTGTCAGAGCATAAGGGAGATATGGACAGGTAAGGAGGATCTTTACACTGAAATCCTTCAATTTAGTACTTTTTACAGCTATCTTAACTCAAGTAAAACGTCGAAAAGGAAAATATACTCAAAAGTCAGGGGCGACAACAGTTTCGAAATCATGACCCAAGAATGCTTGAGTAAGCATTTTCGAAGCCAGTATAATTGTTCTATGACTTTCTCTTTTGTTTGCTTATAGCACTCAATTAGAGGATGGGGACATAATCAACGTTGATGTTTCAGTAAGTTCAAAATTTTAACGCAGTTTGAAAAATAGGTACGCAATGCGTATGTGTGTATAGCCCTGGCGTAACTAAATGATCTGGGGCATAATAAAAAAGAGCACCCTTTGAGAATTTATACTCGTGGTTGGTGCTGTTTTCATGACTTACAACTTTTTCTGCAATTGCATTTACCTTGAAGTGTCGATGCAATGAAAATTAAGTTTCTTTTAATGGAAAGAACTTTTGAAAATACAGTGCAACATCTTCCACACTTTTTCCATTTCTCGCTTCGTTCCAGCTTCGTTCCCAGCGCCTTCTCTCTTTAGAATTGGGATGGTGGGAAAAGGGAGAAGACGCTGGGAACGGGGTTCACTTCGTTCTTGAGGTATCCCAATTTACTTGATATGTAAGTAACACCTTGCATACGTCACATGCATAATGAGTGTAAAATTGGCAATACTATTCAAGTTATTGAACCGTGTCACCTAAAAAAAAAGAAGTGAGATATGGAAAAAGTGTAAAAGATGTTGCGTTATAATTTCAAGAGTTCTTTCAAATAAGACAATCCAACAGTAAGACAACTTTCATTGCATAGACACATTAAATAGTAATACAAAATACGAATTTGGCATTTAACTGGTAAAGAAACTGAGAATATAAGACGATGAAGCAAAATGAAACGAAAACTATAATTCAGTCAACAGTTTTAGCAACACTGCAACATTCGTGTGAATACGAATAGATCTATCTGACTTTCAAGCTAACTACAGCGTACTCGTCATCACACCTATTTGACTTATTTTTACATCACACCTATTTGTGTTAAAATTGTTTAGGCTCAAATGTCTCCTTAAAACTTACAATAATAAATAAAATTACTAAAAAAATAAAATATTCGTATGGTTCTCCTGGAGCTTTACGAAAGCCTCCGCCCCAAACTTATCTCTCGAGTTAAACAGCATGATTGCGAGCATCAGCACCTTAGAGTCAAGGTTACTGCTGTCGATTTGATTTCGGTTTCGGAATATCTATTCTTTTTGTAGTCAGTGTACAAAGTAATCCTTCGTTTAAATTTTGATACAACAATCATGTCTTAATAGGTTTAAAAGGAACGCACACAATACACCCTAAGTATATCGTAATATCGTTTGTGTGAGAATGAATTAACTGATTGCTAAGATTTGGATTGTTGCTACCCTCGGCTTCCGCGCCCCTGATTCCACGAACTTCCTACAAACCTATTATGGCATAACTTTAGTGTCGTGACGCATTTTTCAGAAAAAAATTTATTGTTCATGAACAACTGCTAACAGTTACAATAACAATATTCCAATGCAGGTGTATGTTAATGGATATCATGGCGACTTGTCGGAGACTTTTCTTCTTGGTGATGTTGATGATGCTGCTAAACGTCTTGTGTCCATTACGAAACAGTGCCTGGAGGAAGCTATTGCCGTTTGTAAACATGACGAGTCATTCTCACTAATAGGAAAAATAATAAGGTACACACACCCAGAAATCATTCTAAATTACTGTTGTAGTGATGGTGTATTCCATTGTACGCTTGCAGTGATAATGCTAAAATTCACCTATTATTCTATTTTTTTTTATTACCGTTCTTCTCCTTTTTCTAAATAAAGTGATTTTGGAGTAATTTCGAAAAGAATACATGCATAGATGGAAACATGCATGCAGATACATACATAACTACATAGGTACACACACACACGTACCTACTTACGTTCGAACATACACACGTGCATATATACATACATATACAAACATATACGTATATATGACTTAAGTAGAGGAATGAACTCGGGTGAAGAACAATGACGTTAGATGCTACTCCGAGTGACGAACGAACCGGACAAGTAGAGAAAATTCTACTTCAAATCCCTGCCGGGCCAAGTGGAGTTTTCTCTACTTGTCCGGTTGGTTCGTCACTCGGAGTAGCCTCTAACGTCATATACGTATATAGTTGAATAATATACATACCGGTAATTATGAATGTGTTGGTGTTAGTAATTAGAATGAGCCTTGAACTTACATATATAAATGGGCACACAGGAAAGTTATTTGTAATTAAAATAGGCCGCAGATAATTGAAGTTGCTAAAATATACGTATAAATGCACTGTTTCCGACTTATAGTAGCAGGAGCTAACTTTCTCACGTTTCTTGTCGTATTTGGGTGACTCCATGGCTTTGTTTACATCTACATGGTTGGTTGTAATTTTTATTATGTTCGTTCTCTTTGGACATAAAGTAACGATGATTGTTTATTATTTATTTTTATCAGTAATTTAGCTACAAGAGAAGGATTTAATGTCAGTCCTCGTTTTATTGGACATGGAATAGGTCGTTATTTCCATGGTCCGCCAGATATTTTACATTTTGGTACGTACCATGGGCTAGTTTAGTACTTTGTCGCTCTCCACAAATTTGAAGAAGTAGACAAAAGAGATAATGAATGTAAATTTTTCGAAAGTATGCCTAAATTTGTTTATTTTTTTTATTTTGAATGGAATAGAAACTAATCATATACATGCCCAAGGAAATTATGTTCGATATAGACTCACCTCTAAATACAAGAAGTGTATGATGTAAAACCCTGAGTTGTGTGGCATGAACTGAAGAAAATAAGTTGGCTCCGGACTTAATGCTTCCATATTTTTTGATATCTCATTGAGAAATTGGATTACGCCTCTGCCTAATTAACGCCCTTTCTACCCACGAAGGCTCTATATCTATTCGGGTAAACATGCTGTAAAGTGATATGATCAAAATTTTGATGCCCCCATTAAACTTCTTTAGCAAGTTTTGTTTCATCACTATCAAGTCCCTTTACATGGTGTTTTCTTCCCCTTGCCAACAACTGACATTTCTAGAAATGGTTTTCAAGTATACGATGCTAACGCTGATATATACTGTTGACAAATGTTGTCTTAATATGATAAATCCGTGTTGGCAGCGCTGGAACTATCGTGGGAAGTCAAAGAATTTTCTTAAAATCCCTTGTATCGTTAAACTTCCCGACAAAATCTTAATCAGACGACCAGCGAACGTTCGTCAAGCTTGTTATCTCAGAAAATAATTTTCTGAGCCTTAGAAGGGACTCCGGACGTACGTGGAATTGAATCTATTTAGAAGTTAAGTTACTATTATTTGACTAATATATACGATAAAATATAATTAAGGATAAAATAAATTATATTAAAAAAACGTTTGAATTGTTTTATAGAAAATAAACTTCCTGGTCGGATGAAATCTGGGATGACTTTCACCATAGGTAATGAGCACTAAATAACTGTGAAACTAATTAGCTCCACAAGAACAAGACTATGTTATTGAATGTGTATGAGGTCCGAAAAATTCTTTTTGTTGCTGTTTGGATTGAAAGAAGGCGAGATCCCAGCAGGCGAAAAGTGGACGAGACTGGCATTGTTATGTGTCCGACGACTAGGTTTTCTGAGGTTTTCCAAGCTCCCACATGAACTGAGTTCGTGTTCAGCTTTAAGTATTGTTATTTGTATTCAAACCGAACCTGATTGGTCAAAAAGTTATTTATATTAATTACAGTCACTCAGTTCGTTTGCGACACTTTGGTCTAAATGAAGCATAGCAGGTTTCAGTCTTTTTGAGAAAGATTTTTAGAGTGTGATGTTGACTTTAGAAAGTAATGATGAGCTTTTCCTCTTACTAATCAATAATATCATCAATATGAAGTTTTCTTCGCTTTTTTGTCACACCAGATGTAAATAACACTACTGTTTGGAAGTGGAGGTAAAAATTTCAAGTGAAACGATGGTTTAGATTTAAATAAAACAAAGAAAATTGTTGAACATAAGTATGAATAATTTTGCTAACCGTGTTTTGATTAGCGACAATACAATTCGTCAGTGGTCAGTATTGCAACCTTCCAAGCGGTTACAAAGTGGTTAGAATGCTTCATTTTTAACATGCGCTGATCTACCATGTTTTAACGAAATGCATTATTTCTTTGCTATCGCAGAACCAATTTTAACAGAAGGATCAACAGATTTTATCATTCTTGAAGACGGCTGGACTTGTATTTCGTGTGATGGCAGTAGGTTAGCTATTTTCAAACTTTTTATTTATTTATTTATTTATTTATTTATTTATTTATTTATTTATTTATTTATTTATTTATTTATTTATTTATTAAC
>JBAHVQ010000432.1:255927-272210 GCA_036872915.1 Nanipora kamurai | reverse complement strand
GTTTTTAGTTTTAGTTTAGTTTTAGTCTGAAGTATTAAATTGTTTTTAGTTTTAGTTTACTTCTAGTCAGAAGTAGTAAATCGTTTTTAGTTTTAGTTTAGTTTTAGTCTGAAGCATTAACTTGTTTTTAGTTTTAGTTTAGTTCTAGTCTGAAGTAGTATATTGGTTTTTAGTTTTAGTTTAGTTTAAATCTGATGTAGTAAATTGTTTTTAGTTTTAGTTTAGTTTAAGTCTGAAGTAGTAAACTGGTTTTTAGTCTTAGTTTAGTTTAAGTCTGAAGTAGTAAACTGGTTTTTAGTTTTAGTTTAGTTCTAGTCTGAAGTAGTAAATTGGTTTTTAGTTTTAGTATAGTTTAAGTCTGAAGTAGTAAATTGATTTTTAGTTTTAGTTTAGTTTAAGTCTGAAGTAGTAAACTGGTTTTTAGTTTTAGTTTAGTTTTAGTCTGAAGTAGTAATAGCAATAATAACAGACAATATTTGAGCAATACCTCATTTTAAACCTTACAAAATTTTATAAAAGAATATACCAAAGCTTATTGAAATTGCCAATTTCTTATAGTCTCGTTTTCCAGTCAAGTGAGTTGGCACTCCAGGAGTTCCAACATTAATGCAATTCAATCAACTTGAAATTTGTTTTGTCCTGAGAATCCTGCGGCTGGTTTATAAAAAGGTGATTAACTTTGCTCATAATGAGTGCTTAGTTTTAGCCAATCAGGATCAGAATTTAACTACGTTTTAATCATCAGACAGCTGACTTAATTGTGATTAAGTCAGCTGTCGATTAACCTCACAAGAGTTTTAAGGTATACAACCGGGCTCAAGAGACTTTCACTACAGAAGCAGTGTCCGCGATTGTCAAAATTGGTTTTCGTTCGAAAGTTTTGTTAGTTTTTATGAAATCGCCAGTGCGTATTCCAAGAAGAAATACGAAAATTTGTTTTGACGTCATTCTTTCAAAAATTTCGGAAAACACCAACGTCGTTTCGTAGTAAAAGTCTCCGGGCGTTCAAAAAAAGCTGATTTCAAATTCATTAAAACAAAACATACACCGAATAAAAACATCTCGTAAAACTCAAGATATAAATGAAACACAAGAGAGAATGTTTTTTTACTCATATCTTGAGTTTTACAAGATGTTTTTATTCGGTGTATGTTTTGTTTTATATTTCTTCAAATTATCGGCTGGCTATGGTTTTTCAAATTCATTAAATTGCACCGAAGTTGAAACTCACGAAGTGCTAACTCACTGGACCGGAAAACAAGTTTACGGAAAATTCGAGATGTTAATCAAACAAAACCTTTAGTGCATTCTTGTATAAACTTTTATAAGCCTTAAGATGAGGTATTGTTGAAATATGTGCGATGAATTTTCGAGAGGCTATTTCATTTAATTCCGAAAGCTTCCTCTGGAGGTGTACGATATGAACCATAGTGCCCTTTGAATCTTTCCTCAGCCTGCGTTGGAAGTTTCCAAGACGGTCTCCGCCGACTCCAGTTATCCAGAATTGACAGCATGTTATGTTACACGACCTCATTCGACAACTGCTGTGCACAAAAGAAATTTAATTTACTAATAGACTCGAAATTAAATCGCGCTCTCAACCTCAGCATGGGTATAAATTTTTGTAGTTCCGTTTGAAAAATGGAGTGACCTACGACGACCAGTTAATACATACCCATCGTTTTCCGATCTAGTAATGCAAGTAAGACCTCGAAATTAAATCGCGATCTCAACCTTAGCATGGGTATAAATTTTTGCAGTTCCGTTTGAAAAATGGAGTGACCTACGACGATTAATTAATATACATCCGTTGTTTTCCGATCTAATAATGCAAGTAAGATCTTTGGGCCGGTCAACATTAAATTCGTCTGCTACAAAGGACGGTAGGAACAATCACAGAACGACAGGAAGTCCGCTTGAAGGTATTTTGAAAATGCTGGAAATATGGTTACTATGTGTCAGTCTACTGAGGCGGATGTGACTTGTGTTTTTGGTAAGATTTTTTTGACCAATCAAAAGCAAAGTATTGCAAATACTTACGCTTACGTTCTTACGTTCTTTTGAATTTTTAAGCGAACGAATCTGCGTGAATTACCTTGGTGAAAGAGTCGCGCGTAATTAGTGAGTTTGATGTTCTCCTACAGTCCTCAGTGTTTAATGTTGAGTAACAACGGCTGTAAACGCAACCGATATGCTCTTTTTAAGCGATTATTAATCGGACTGTAGTAAGGGAAATTCGCAGCGCTCACCTGTTTAAATCTTAAATGCGTGCCATTCGCATTCGGGTAGACGCAGAGCACAAAGGGCAATTAACGAAGTACATAGTAGTATGGAAACCGCAGGAATGTAAGCAGAACCACATGCATCAATAAAAGAATCTTTTATTTCTTATCAGTTTTTGTCTGTCATGCTTACAATCAAAGCAAGGGCATTAAGATGGAGCTTCAGTCGCAGTCAGTGCTAGGAACTAAGTGCCAGGAAATATAGACGTTATATATACAAAAGTAGAATTCTTATCATAATGATAAGTTTGCTCAAAAATGTCTTTGTCGTATATACTCAGTAAGACTTATCAGGTTGGATAATTTGAAATCGTTAACGCTCATACCGAGGTTAACCTAGTAGTTGGTTGCCTAACCTAGTAGTACTAGCGTGGGAACTCCACCAGTTAGCTTCGACCTTGTCAGTTAGATTCCTGAAGCCAGTGGCCCACCCAGCCAGCAGACCGGCACCATGCAGAGTGAATAGGGCAAAGTTCTTCAGCCATACAGTAACTCTCTTAGTGATTTCCTGCTCACACATGAAGTTTTGAGAGTGTTTAATACCGTCACAGGAAGAGAAACGCGGGGACTCTTTCAATATAGCGGTGGGGATATTCTATCAAGCGAGCGTTTAAATGAGCGAATGTTTTGTGCGAAAACTACGTATCTATTCGTTTCCACTGATTTAGATCTCTGGTTACATATTTGCCAAACGGCATGGAGTGCGAATGTCTCAATCAGCATACTAACCAACACGAAATAGCTGACAATCAACCTAACATATGTTTTAGACTCATTTGCGCCATGTACTGCGTCATTTTCTCTCTTTGAATGTAAATGAAACGTCGAAAACCAAGTCAATTAGTTCTCGGTCGAATTATGCTAAATTGATCTGTCGCATAGCGCAATTAAGATGGATGTGACATGGATTATGTTGCATGGACGTGGACGCCGCACTAAACGGCTTACGCGTTTACATACACAAGTTTAGCCTAATCTGGGCGTTATTGATCCCCCTGAGGCAAAAAGGATTACATCCTCAGCAAGGTTTTGTTAAAATATACGGTAAAACCAAGAGATTATAGGAAGGTCGAGACAAACACTCTTTCAGCAGAATTCTTGATTCTTGAAATAGCCCAAACCAGGCAGAGTTAACTCGCACGTTTGTTTTGAACACTTTACCGGGTACTGTTGCTATTTGGCAACGTATAAATTTTACGATTTTACTCGTAAAAGGGAGACCTCCAGAAAACCTGCCCAATAAAGGATTAATAGTCCAGATAAACAGTGAAGTGACTAAAATACGACGAAGAAAGTAGGCTTTATATCGGCATTTATGATCCACGGAGAAAGTGAATGACCATTCTGTTCTTGATCTATAACGCTTAATCGACCATTGTTTCTCTGAGAACCAAGCCTTGGGATGAAGTATGAGAACCTCGTTGGTTCTTATTGTTATGCTGATGGTCGAGTCTTCCCACTCACACAGTTGCTTGCCTGATTTCCTCCCACCTGTCATTCTCAGAATTTCTTCAGCGTGTAAAACAAGCAAACACTTCACACACTTTCTTCAACTTGTAAATCAGGTCAACATTCTCTCAGAACTCTATACCACAAACTGCTCTTGCAATATGCGACTCTCTCGTATACACAGGTAATCCGATTTTTTCTTACGTTATGGGTAATTTTTTTTTACCAAAAGATTTAGCCGATTTTATCTGTGGCGACACATTTACAAGGATATTTGGGATAGTTAACTGAGTATGCATGATCAATTTTCTGAGCATATCTTCAGTTCTCATGACAACATCCAATTCGTTGTCCGATGGCACGAGTAACTCGTGCTTGAACTATTATAAATGTATACGTATAGTGGATTATTGTTGGCCCGGAACATTTTCACGATGTTTACTTCGAAAGCGGCAATTTACACTGAGTATACATGTTTCAAGTTATTGCCTAACTCAACTCATTTGAACTGACAAAAGATGCAGAGCTAATCCACTTGGTAATCTTTTGTTTTATATAAAGAACGTTCGTCATGGCAATAGCACAACCGTTGAAAACGACCAAAGTCCAGCAATCAGTGCATTCAACATTACGAAGCAAGGTAGACAGGTTATTACATCCGAGTTGCAACCAGAATTAGCGTTGAGAGAACGCAGCTTATTATTCGCATATATTCCGGTGCGAGTAAATTGTAATTGCTTCCCTGAAAGTGTGACCTACGTTTCCTCTCTTTCTGGAACGAAAAAAACAAACGAATATACGCAGGCTTTTTAGCGAACTATCGTGTTGGCGATAATTGACGATTTGAATTTTGCTGGAGAGAGCAAAGCAGGCCCGCACTGGAAACGTCAAACGTAAGTGCCGAATTTGAAAGTGGGGACTAGCTAGTTTCCATTTTGTTGCGATTGTTTTAATTCCACCGGCGATTGTTGCCTATTGTTGTAGAAACAGACATGAGTTCTATTCTCACAACGATTACAACAGTGGACAATGAATGAATTACAGCAATTGCACCTAAATAGAAACTAGATTTAAAACTCTCTGAAGTCCGAAAAAAATTGGAAAGCCTGAAAAAAGATCTTTCTCGAACCGTGAGTAGTGAAGCGCAAAACAAAAACAACTTTCAACATCAACAACTTTCAAATGTCAAAAGGTGAAATGAGCGCAGTTGGTTTTGTAACAACTTTATAATGATTACTCTGTCTAACTTCAGAGAATTTTTTATTGGTTGAAAGGGGGATCCCTGGTCACTATGCGCGTGCATGAATCGGTTAACATCGATTCGTCTTGAAAGTTACGTTTTACGAAGAACGGCTGTAGGGTTGTCGTTGACACTAAAAATTATTCATTCTCTCCGATTCACATGAAAATTTTCTATTGTATGAAGTACTGTGTTTCGTCGTTGACATTGCTGTTGCTCTTGCTTAATTCCTTCCCTGTCACGGGGAACTTTTATTATTTTAGTCTGGTTGCCGCCAGACGATTTTACTCGTCAAAGGGAGAGAAGTGACAGTGAAGGAGTTAAAGATTATCTCCTTGTCTCCTTCCCTACCACGGGGAACTTTTATTATTTTATTCTGGCTAACGCCGGACGATTTTACTTGTGAAAGGGAGAGATGTGGCAGTGAAGGAGTAAAAGACTATCTCCTGGTCTCCTTCACTACCACGAGGAACTTTTATTATTTTATTCTGGCTAACGTCAGACGACTTTACTCGTGAAAGGGAGAGATGTGGCAGTGAAGGAGTAAAAGACTATCTCCTTAACTCCTTCCCTACCACGAGGGACTTTTATTACTTTAGTCTTGTTACCGCCAGGCGATTTTACTCGTCAAAGGGAGAGATGTGGCAGTGAAGGAATTAAAAATTATCTTTTTAAGACCTCTAGTTTAGTGCATGTTTAGGTGGACATTTGAAACAATAGAAACGATGTAAGCGGTGACACGAGCGAAATAGGACGCGGCCTGTATGAGACATGCCTTACTCAAATTTCAAATCGTATAAACATGACCAAGAATATGAAAGACTGAGGCAAACCAGGTCTTAGTTATAACGCAGCATTGTTTTTGCATACGTAAGGCCGTTTACATGAGAAAAATAAGACGCGACCTACGAAAGACATGCCTTAAATAATTTCCGGTTCGTATAAACATTACAAAAAATATTAGACTAAAGTAAGCCACATCTAATTCAACACGCTGGTTTGTACACGACAAAACTAACACGCGGCTTACCTATGACTCGTATTACATGATTGCTGAACCATTCCTAAGGTACTAAAATATTCGGGTAAACAGTACAAGAATAATGTTTATGCCTCACTTATACCACGTCCAAAATAAGAACGACTTCGTGCGATTGTAAAAATGGCCCAGTTTGCATTTGATATACAGCGAGTCCGTAGTACTCTCGTATGAATACCTCGTTTCAGGCTGATCACGACTTACGTAAAAGATGTCTTATTTCTCTCCGATTATAAGATGACCCTATTATGCATCACGCTTTCTGGGGAACAGATAATTGACAAAAGTTTCCATAGAAAGAAATCCAGTCAAAGATTCTGGGATTTGTCAGGTTATGTGAAGCCGTCATTTAAGTATTTACGTACTTAGGACTAAATTGAAAGCTCATATGTACGGATAGATAAAGTTTATTTATGCACTGCAAGACACTTCATCAATAAGTTTATTTCCACGTGAGATATGCATATCACTTTTCCATATAAAAGCCGACTTAACTTCCAATAAACGTAATAGAGGTATTCAAATTTAAATACCAGTTATCATCTATCAGGCTGACAGATGAAATGTATATGTTGAAAGAATACGGAAACTCAGCATTTCTTTAAATGATTGAATAAAAAATTGGTCAACTGTAATTAATGCTCTTTCGACCATAATCAGAATTCGGAAATGGTGGAAATGACTAAGAAATTCTCTCTTTGGGAACTGGATTTGGTTTATGGAAAACTTCTTGAAAGCTTTATTAGTGTCATGTTGTGTGTTTGCATGGTATAATGCATGATGTACTGCACATATGATATACTGCATTAACATTACAGATGACCAGACCTAATAACAAGTATATTTTGCCACAGCAACTGTGGCGTGACGCAAACAATTCCTTTCTTTTTCCTTGTTTTTGAACTTCTGTTTTTGTTGCTGATAATTCGAGAAAATCTCTTGGCTTTTTTAGCAACAAACCTTCATAAAAGATAAACTTTATAACGTCGTTTATCAGAAAAAATAGCAATATTTGATGTTTCCACTGCCTGTTTGTACTTAGTAATTGTTCTTTCCAATGTGACTTAAGAACAACCGGTTTAAAGAAATAATAATGAACAATCTTGCAAATAAGAAATAAGAGGACACGAGAAATAAAAATTGTGAAGCAAATGCCCGTAGGATAGATGTTTATTTTGAGCAACAGCTAATAGAATTTGCCAAGAAACTTTGAAGAAAGATATGTTAGCGTATGTCGATTTTGAACACGGATAAAAGCTTGGCAGTTGCAAATCGACCAAGGCAAGAGCCCCGCCAGCCTGTTTGCTGGGAGCGTCGGAGGGCACGTCTGGACATCTTCAATTGGAATGGTCGGGTCAATTATAAAAGTGTTAGTTCATGTTTTGATAAGCACGCATCAACAAAAAAATTCAAATGAGTTTGATTTTTAAACATGCTAAATAGAACATGGACAACTGCCGTGGATGTTAAACAAATTAAGGAAAGGAAACCTCAGACAAAACAATACCTTGGACGTTTTTTAATTATATCCGTAAGTCGTCTCACCGCGACCTTACACGTACTCTATTTTTAAAGGGTATTCATGACATGCATGCATCTTCATTAAAAATGACATCCTGTTATTCTGGCACAGCCCGAATCCTTGCTGTTCGAGAGAACGTATGTACTGACCTACCACGTTCCTCCAAACAGTGATGTATCTCTCAGCTTAGACGTTTACCGATTGGTCTGAGTCTTCCTCTCCTCTGACAGCAACAGATGAGACCGGACTTCGTAAATTTACAGTGGCCGAAATCCGTCTAGTTCGCTCTGACACCGAAACCGGTCTTGCATATCTCCTCCAGCGAGGATGACATAATTTTAGTAATTCTTCATGAAATTCCCTTATCCTAGCAAAGTACAAAACGGGATTAATAACGCCACTCGTGTACTGTAAAAAAAAGCTTAGAAAATCAAGCCAAAACGACACGTAATCTTGAAATCTGAGCAAAGTAGCCACGGTATATAAACTCCACAAGAAGACATAAGCGACCACAGTCATAGCTGTCGTTTTTGCAATGTGAATTTCCATCTTTCTCACCCTTACTTCGACGCGTTGCGAGTTCTCCGTTGATACAAATTGTATTCTCCGTTTCCCCAACCGCCTTACACTGCTGAAAAGTAACGCGTACAAAATAATCAAAGTAAACAATGACACAATAAAGATGCTCAGCGATACTACAGTCGTAGTGATATTTCCAATGTAATGAGCCCGGTATTCCGCGCACGAAAGGTCGCCTTTTTCAACCTGAATGTGACTGCCGATGAAGATTGGAAAGACTACGCCAGCTGCTATAACCCACGGCGACATGACGAAAAGACAACGCGCAGTAGTCCGACTTTTCCAAGATTGCTTGTAAGTCACCGGGTGCACAACCGCTATGTACCTATCGACTGCGATTGTCACATACGCCAACATTGACACCGTAGCGCCGAACGCGCTGAAGGATAGTAGAATGAGACATGCTATCCGTCCTTTAAGAGGCGAATCTTCTGAAGTAATTACCATAGTAGACGTTAGAAACGGAATTAGTATTCCACTCTTTACCAAATCTATAGAAGCCAAATTTGCAAGTAATATGTTGGACAGAGTACGCAATTTCTCTCGCATGATCACAATAAACGCTACAATGCCATTCCCCAGTAAACTTGCGACAGCTAAGGCGACCATTAGGCTTGCCTGGATTATCCGTTCTTCCTTGGAACCCTTGTACGAAGATGGGCCATAGCTGCTACTGTTGCCATTCTTAAGGGACATGGTCGCAAATGAAATTACCCTTCTTTTGTTAGGATGTGTAAGTGTGATAGGGATATCTTCGTTTATCTCGTCGTCTTTCGTCTTTCTATTTTCTGACCTCGGCAACAATCTAAAGAATGTGGAAACAGTGTGGTGTTCAGGATGTTAAAAGTACGACAGAAGATGTAGGTCGGCCAGTTTCGTGTGCCACCAGCTAACTGACATTGTATAGAGCTGCCGTACAGCTTCGTTGCCCTGACTCGACTTATTTTGCTATAACGAAGGCGAAGTCGACCACCCGCTGACGTAGATAATGCCTGACCAGTGAAAATATTTATCGCGTAGCAAAAATAGTAATGAATTCACGGGAGAATGAAAGACGTTTGATGTTCGTTCGGCGAACGAATGAAGGTGAACCTCTCTTGCTAGTCGATGTCACGCAAACCCTACCAATCTCGCGAGCGCTGCTTTGTTACCCCGATGACAAGTTTTCTTCAATAAGTTAGTATAAGGCAGGTGACAAGCTTGTTGATACATAAATTGTGATTATTTCAAATTAAAACGTTTTATTCCGGGCCGTTGCAAGGACAAAACTATTGTCTCACTTTTTGATTTCTGTTCGCAAAGATAAAATTTAACGAAGCTAGAAAACGACCCAGCTAATCAATCCCTTGCGAGGTCGGTTATGTTTGAAATTTTCGACGTAAACAACTCGGACTAATCCCAATCTTAAAGCAATGTGCAAACAATGCATGCTTTGCGAGGACAGATAATATTTGGCGGTCTTTACTGATCTGTCTTGAACCGTCGCCGCTTAATTGAAGCTGGGAACTGAACTATTTGCAGTTCAAAGCTATAAATCCAGACTAGATAGTTCTAATCATAAACCTGGCGACCATTCTTAAAGCAAGTTGGTTGAATTCCTTGCATATTTTAGAAGAGTCGTTTTCACTCTGAGATTAACTGACAAGAGAAAAAGAAAGAAGTATTTTCTTGAGAAAAAATACCCTCGGCTTCATTTTTACCATGTAAGTGATCAAGTAATATGACATGAAAGCCAAAGTTTACTTATGCTTTTCAATGTGCGGAAAGGTGTCAACCAGTTGGTGTCTTGTGGTATTTGTGGATGAGTTCCGACCGCAAGGTTGAAATGTAATTGAAGTGTGAAGAAAAAGTGGCAGATGTAAGCTTATTTTTGAAAATATCAGTAAGCAGCTTTTTTGAAACTGGATTTTAGAATGCTAACTGATTGTAAAAGCAGTCTGGCAGTATTTCTTCTGGATATGCAGTCCCATTTGCAGGCCTAGTCATGAATGTTGGAAAACTATAATTTTTTTCGTGCATATGTATTGTTTGTCAGGGAGTGATCAGAACCAGAGATTGGCAATTTGTGGGGGTTTATCTATTCAAATGTATTCAAGAGTATAATTACTGAGTTACTGCGTTCCTGAGAGACAGCCAGCTGAAGAGCAAGCAGCTGAAGTCGTGATGATTAGATCGATTGGAAACGCCTAGAATTAATTTAAAATACATGTGCAGTTGTGCCGTTGAAATGGTCGGAGTTTGATATCAATTTTTAACATGTTTGCTCGCTAAGGACGATAGAAAAGTGTGGTTTGGCAAGCAAAATTAAGTGTACTGTTTTAACGATTTTTCAAACTCTTACGAATTGCAGGTTTATCACAAGTATTAAAAGCTACCAGGCTTAGAGGATGCCAATGGTCTTTACTGTTGATAGTGCAGGATAAATTGTAAATGAAATGAACTTTTATCGCGTTTGAATTTTAGCTATATGAAGATTGGCTGGTGTCGATAGCTTCTACAAACTCCATTTTGCATTGCTCATGGGTTTTTTGTCTTGTTTTATTCCGCCGTTTTTGAAGTAAATATTAGTAATATCGTTCCGAGATTTCATAGGCTGACAATGAGGGGGGCTTAGCACTACCTTGCATTGTATTTGAAAAGCAATCACTAGCAAAAACAAATTAATTAATCAAAAGAGCAGTAGCAGTTGACAAATACTCATGATAAGTTATGGTTACGATTTCCTATGGAAACGTTTAGGGAATCATTTACTACTGGGACAGGTTGTTCGAAAAGCGATGACGTTAATCCAGGATTAGTGAAAACTTTGTGGATAAAATACTCCTAATGTAGGAAAGGATATTCCTGGTTTTCTTCCAGAAAGTTTGAATTAAAATTACTAAGCAGAGCATGCCGAACTAAAGAGCCGATTAAATTTTCACCAGAGATTAGTTGTACCTTGAACAACTGGGGCTGAACAGTATTCAAAGATGATTATTGGGAAAAGATTTTTGACTCAACGACTGAACTCGAGTACCGGGACCGGTGAGGCTTCCTTAGTGGTAACCATGTTAGCACTAAGGTACGCAAACTCCAGCGTATACACTCGGAAAGCACAATCATGCATAACCATCTGTTGCTACTACGTAACTACGAGTAGTTTAGATTAGTCAAACAGCGATCAGCCTGCGCCTTCCTCAGAGAGAAAGCAACAAATACGCGAGGGAAAAGTACCCTCGACGCTATGTGGCTGATCTAAACTATCCTTAGTTGCGTTGTAGCAACATGTCATTATGCATAATTCTGCTTTTCCAGTGTATTAATTCATACTTTCTGTAAGATAAAGGTCTACGAGTCTCAATATGTTAGTTATTACGTGTCAGTGATCGTACAGAGGTGAGGGGTGAGTGCATGTGATAAGTTACTTTAGCTTAATTGCTGAAGAATGAACTCTGATCACCTGACGAGAATCGAATCGAGACCCGCAGTCTTTGCATTACACGTTACACTAATTAGGGACCAGTACATATTGTAATTTACGTTCTTTTATCGCTGTGAATGTAGCTGAAGGGTATCACCCGAGTGATCTGAAGGTGTAATAGTTCGATCCCTATCAGCGGTTCTAAAACCTTCTCTGCGTCATCAAGCTTTAGAGCATGTGCACTCATTTGCCTTTTGACAGTAAGCTTCCACATCCATTGATCTGTAATCATGGTTTACTCTGAATGATGAGCTCCCTACGGGTCTGACAATGGTGAACGAAATAGCCCTCCCAATGTGCCAAAAAAGGGTAGGACTTACAAGTGTGGTATAGCAGCCTGGCATTATTACTTGGTTTAAGCAGCTCAATTTAGTGAATTAATCACAGCGTAAGACGATTTGCTTCGCTCACGTGTATGCGGGGATTCTTTTGATAGTTTCTCATGATTATTTAGGTAAATAATGGAGGTGGTCGCTCTGCTCGCAAACAACACGTGCAAATCACATGTGCAAAGCACTGCCGAGTCACATGTTAGGAGACAATAACAATGATGTTTATAGAATGAATCACCAGATGACTATATCAACAATGTTTTCTCAATCTAATTTCGAAAAATATGTGACGGCAATCCGAACTAAAGATTGAAACTACAGCCATAGAGGCAGAGCTTCGTTCCTGAATTACTCATCCTAATAGTGAACCCGTCCTTATAAATAAAAGCGAGTGAGTAGTCTTATTAAGTGAACAACAGATCCGTGGTTTGATCTTCGATATTCTGGTGGCTGATACGAAGAATTTTTCAAAATTAGTTTGTGCGTGGTGAGTATGATAATTAGGTGTAATTTTGGCGAGTCATCTTACTGGCTAAATTAGCAGTTTTAATCCGCAGATATTGTAATCCTGTTCGCTGTATTCTCGTGCACTTTCACTATTTCTAATTCTGTAAATAGATCACATCATTCGAGCCTTTTTGTGTTAAATCTAAGGCGCGGTAAAGTTCATCTAAAGTATGATTATGTAAAACATGAATCTACCTTTTTAGTCAAGCTAAACAGTCGTTTAAAGCTGCCCATTGTGTTTCCACACAGTATCCCATAGACTCTAGGTCGAATTAATTGAATTTTTAAACTTCAAGAGTTTTACTCAAATAAACAAAACTTTACATAATCGAAAATGTTCAAAATTTGCATTCAGTGAACTATAATAAATTGATTGTTTATTGTAGTTCACTCTATCCTGAATGAGTGATGTTGAAACCCCTTGAGCTTGACCTTACTGTCGTTGTCTGCTTCAACGAGTAATGCCTCGTTTACACTTTAATTATGTGGTTAATTAATCCTAAAGGAAAGAAAAAGTATCAAAAATAGTAATAATAAGAAGCAAAATAAGAAAGGTTTACTAAAGTAGAAGGTATTTGCCGTATCCGAAAGACAACGACAGTATACCAAACGGCTCTACCAACTGCCGTATAGCGACGACGAACAACCGCTTACCTCGCAGTCTGGCTTTCTTCTGTCGGTCCTCTTCCTTGCAAATATTGTTCCTGATTTATAAATTAGGCTAGTTTTCTCAAAGACTTTGATCTTTTGTGAACAAATCTTGTTCAAAAACCATAACCAGCCAAGAGTTTGACGGAAGACAAATTAAAACAAATTCCAAAAGTTGTCATCCTGAACATGTAATAAAAACCCGTTACCAGGTCTCTTAAAAGGTTGGTGGACTGCCGAACTTATGTTGTAAAAATCGTATGTTTTGAGCTAAGGACCTACTTCAGAGAGTGAAACGTTTACTGGATTAGGTTTCCACTGCTGAAAAAATAAAATAATCCTAAGAAAAAACAAAACCTAAAGATATCGGCTATCACCTTCAGCGACTGTTACGCTTTCTTCGCCATGTGTATCCGTAACTAATCTTAGGGCGGTAAAGTATATACCATATCTTGTACTGTAACTATTCTTAGGGCAGTAAAGTGTATACCATATCTTGTACTGTAACTAATCTTAGGGCAGTAAAGTATATAACATATCTTGTACTGTAACTAATCCTAGGGCAGTAAAGTGTATACCATATCTTGTACTGTAACTAATCTTAGGGCAGTAAAGTGTATACCATATCTTGTACTGCAACTAATCTTAGGGCAGTAAAGTGTATACCATATCTTGTACTGTAACTAATCTTAGGGCAGTAAAGTATATATCATATCTTGTACTGTAACTAATCTTAGGGCAGTAAAGTATATAACATATCTTGTACTGTAACTAATCTTAGAGCAGTAAAGGATATACCATATCTTGTACTGTAACTAATCTTAGAGCAGTAAAGGATATACCATATCTTGTACTGTAACTAATCATAGGGCAGTAAAGTATATACCATATATTGTACTGTAACTAATCTTAGGGCAGTAAAGTATCTACTATATCTTGTGCTGTAACTAATCTTAGGGGAGTAAAGTATATACCATATCTTGTACTGTAACTAATCTTAGGGCAGTAAAGTATATACCATATCTTGTACTGTAACTAATCATAGGGCAGTAAAGTATATAACATATCTTGTACTGTAACTAATCTTAGGGCAGTAAAGTATATAACATATCTTGTACTGTAACTAATCTTAGGGCAGTAAAGTATATAACATATCTTGAACTGTAACTAATCTTAGGGCAGTAAAGTATATACCATATCTTGTACTGTATTCAGACGTTGAAGCAAGAGTGACGCATCCTTATTCACCTTCGGGGGTCTAACAATCGAAGGGCACTTCACAAAGAGGGTAGATTCCTGACGTAGCACTGGGGACTGGGGGGCTGCAACCCCTGTGAAATCTAAAGATGGGAGCTACTCTCCCTAATAATCTGCATACACATGTGAAATACTTGAAATGTGTGATCGATGGCTCAAAGAAACATCCAATCTTTCTTTTCTCTGGTTCCACGACATGTGTTGGCTGAAGGGTCGCTTTTAAAAGCAAATTAGAATCAATGTATGTAGCCCTTGAATAAATCACACCATCACGTTTTGGTTTAATATGGTAAAAACTACGTAATTTGCGGCTTTCAGGTTATCGTAAAATTCGTCTCAAAACCCAGGAAATAGTGTTTCAGACACCCTGGAAATTCAAAATATTGCGGGGGCGCATGTCCCCGGAACCCCCTAGATATCTCGTGCCTACGGCGCTCGGCTTCACTTCACAAATCACCCTTCAGCCCCCCTGACCAAAAACATCTTCCTACAGGCTTACGGAGTAAGCACTAGACCTCTTAATAGTTACTCATTGTACGCTGTATTCTCTACGTATTATTACAGCGTTTATGCTATAAAAAATAAAAAATAAATTGCGAGGTCTTACATTTCTCTTAAGTAATTAGAAATACTTAATGGTGAACGCGAACTTCATGTGGGAGCTTGGTAACTATCAAATGACTAGAGGACGTTCGTCAAACTCGTTCTCTCAGAAAAAGGATTTCTGAGCCCTAGACGGGAATCGGGACGTATTCCCATCATTTTTATCATATCGTGACTTCCGCTTAGGCAGTACTTATGACGAACCTGCACCCCAGCTTACCATCTGAGTCGTAGTAGCTCAGTGGTTAGAGCGTCTCACTGGTCACCAGAAGGTTGCGGGTATGATTCCCGTCTAGGGCTCAGAAATCGTTTTTCTGACAGAACAAGTTTGACGAACGTCCTCTAGTCATTCAATTAGAAATAAGTACTTGTACCTCTCACGTAATCCGAATGAGCTGTTGATAAACGATGAATGAAATTATTTTAAATATATTTAATATAAAAAATCTCTGAAGGCCAAGGCAGTATTCCGAAATTAAAACTAGGTATATCGTACAAACGTTCTAGCATACTAAAAATTAATCGAATCACACCTAAGTTATCCCACGCATTTACTTGAACGGAATAGAGAGACCACTACACCTAGTCAGAAATACTCATTGCCACTTCGTATAAAAGCATCGGCCAAAAAGTTTATTACATTTAAATATGAAAATTTGCATGTGTCCGCGCCATAGCTCAATCCTCCTCAGGCGCATCCGTTTGACGATTTACACGTCTGGGGACATGCTCCCCCAGGAAAATTTAGAATTTTGTTATGCCCAGAAGTACATTTCCTGCAAAACCGTGCTTACTAATAGTTTGTTTTACGTTAAACTTAATAAAATGTTTACATGATTTTACTTTCAACGGGGAACGCGTGCAGTGCCCCTGGATTCGCCACTGTGGAAAGGGCCTACCGTAACTGGGGGGAGAATTACAAGAGATTTCTTGTAATTTTTCTATTAAAATTACCCGTGAAAATCCCCAACGTACTTCGATATACAAATGAAATACGAAATAAATTTCATCGTTGGGGATGTAAAATTGTCGCTTAAGAATAATACGATAATTTCAGAATTTCATCCATTTTTTACCCTAGTTCATATGCTGTAATAGAAAATCATTATCGAAATGCAAAGACTTACACTTTCTTGACACTAGTTTCACAATTAGCGTCCGTATCCTTTATCCTTTGAAACTTTAATTGTTTAGCATTTCTCTGACCTTTCTCTGGTAGCGTTGTGACCTATGAGACCTCAAATATTTCGTACCGTATCATAAATTTCGCACTTATCAATTTTGGACTAGTCCACTAGTCTAAACCTGTACTCATGGTCGTACTTTTGCTGAAATCTAAACCTTCCTAATATCGCAACGCTCGCG
>JBAHVQ010000432.1:228792-240300 GCA_036872915.1 Nanipora kamurai | reverse complement strand
TTTGCTCTATCTGTTTGGTATTGAGCCCTCTTTGTATTTCGTAAACCAAAACGTTCACGTATGTATATATATATATATATATATATATATATATATATATGACTCGACTTTGTGATAGGTTTTTTTATCGTTGTGACAAAAACTATCGTAAACAAAATCGTACGGCTAGAGTGCTCAATGGCAGAGCGGTATAATACACAACAAAGTGAAAACACAAGTTACTTCATCGATTAAAAAAATTCGATGAAGTAACTTGTGTTTTCACTTTGTTGTGTATTATATATACTTTATATATTACTTTATATATTACTTATATATTTATATATTATTTATATGTACATATATATAGTATAAGTAATATATAAAGTAATATATAGTGACATATAGTAATATATAGTAATAGTATAATATGTAGTAATATATATATATATATATATATATATATATATATATTATCATATTCAAGTTATACACGGCTTTCATGTAAAACAATTGTTAAATTAATGGAATTCCGTGTTTAAATAAAGTTCTCCCTCTCTCTATCCCTCTCTCGACTTGTTGATTTTAGTGAAATTCTAAATTTAACCCCGAAAACCACGGTCAGGGTAACAGCCAGTATTTCCAAAAGGGAGAAAACAACTGTGAAATTTGCTATATGTGGTGATGAAGCACTTCCATTAGGAGAGCCCACAGTCAAGATTTTGGTGACGTAGATAATCTCAGGGGGTCCGAAGGCATTATTCTCCAGGATAATGTTTAATTCTGACACCTCTTCATTGGTAAACCTGGCAATGATTCTCTAGTAAAATCGAAATGCCACCGTTTCTGACTCGTCTTGTATCTTTTAATTCGAATTTTAATTTTGCAAGATGCTACAAACTCAGACTTTGTTTTATTATGTATTCCCGTTCAAGTGCTCCGACAAAAGGTTACAGATAGAGTTGTTTTGTTGGCAGAGTTTCTTCGGCCACTTGCTTTGCGCGTAGCTTGACCAGAGCACTGGGAGTGCCTGCCCCACCCTGCATAGAACCGCGCCTCCCGCAAAAATTTTTTGAAAGTATTAAATATTGTCAGCATAAAATCATGCTAATTGTCGACCCAGTCCCAGCACTGACCTCGGTAAAAATAAACAAACATGGCGGGCCGTTATTATTGTTCTAGTCGTATGGAAAAACTACTTGTTCAAATTTAAGATTTAACAACCACTGATGGTTTGCTAGTCTATATCCAAGACCTGAAGAAATGCATATCAAGCATTCTTCAATAACAGGTTAAAAGGTTCTAGCTTAACGAAAAGTTTTTAAATAGCAAAAGGGCAAAAGTAATCCGTGCGAGGCTTTGACCTAAACTAGACACATTCAAGTAAATCAGTGCGTAAGTACATTTACTTAAGTACATACACTATCATATGATGAACATACGTCAGTGCGATGTCATGGTTTTACAGAAAAATTGTTAATCGTAATCCCATGTAAGTTAACTGGTGGGTTGAACAGAGAACGGTTGAATCGTTTATATTAACCATTCTGGTACTGGTAGCAATTTTGGCGCATTCTTTGGGCATTTGCGCATTCTAAGTATTCTCGGACGGAAATTTAGTGACAATTAGGTAACCCGAATTAAACTTTTTCCACGCAAATATCGTTTAAGGTAAGATCGTGCCATTCATTTGTCTTTACCCGTTTATAGCCATAATGATGTCAAAATCTTAAGGAGAGACACTTCTTAGTGGGGGTATCTAATTTAATATCAGTTCGAACATGCTTTGTGCAATGTTGTATCTGGCATCAGGTCAAATATTTGCTTAGGCCAATATGTTGTTTATATCCCGTTCATACCAACAAAACATGTTTACATAATCTGTTTTATTCAAACTTTATTTAGAATTTGTAGGTTAAGTGCCAAAATTTGTTTCGAAATTGAAGATTTCATTGCACAGTATAACTGGTAAAACTCTATTTTGTCTACATAGAGCTTATTGTATCGCTCAGGTACTAATGACTTTTCTATGAAGAACGTCTTTCATTAACTTTTTAAAATATTGCATGGCGATATAATTTTAGATACATTCAGTGCTATTTGTGGTATATCTGTATACCATGTAAATTAGCTATTAGCTAAGCTTTTGTGGCATTGACTAAGAACTTCATCAAAGCACAGGATAAACTGATATCCTAAATGAAATGAGACAAAAGCTTTGATAATAATAAATGCACATGGTGTATACCACAAATATTGCTGAATACAGACCTTTCACTGATCTGCTCAGCTAACATATTGCTACTTTGCTTGTCAACTGGAGATGAATATGTATAGTTGAAGGAGTAAATACTGTAAAATAATTTTTAAACATGTTTAAGCTATGGTGTTAGCATGGTATTGGTAGGAATATGAACTCATTTAATGTCCATCTGGGACAGTTTGTGCATGGAAACAGTTAGGTGGGTAGATGGGCAGGTAGATAGGTCAATTGGTGGATAGGTAGATAGATAGGTAGATAGGTAGGTAGATAGGTAGATAGGTAGATAGGTAGATAGATAGATAGGTAGGTAGGTAGGTAGGTAGGTAGATAGATAGACAGACAGACAGATAGATTGATATATTAGCACATCTAGTATTGTACATCACATTACATTGATTTTGATCATTTTCGCTTAGAACATAAAAAAATTAAAATGATAGAAAAAAAGATAAAAAAATCAATGACGGAAAGTTACTCCAAAAGCATAAAACTAAGTATATTTATTGCAATGGTAGCCTTTGTTTGCTTCTTTTAAATTGTTGGACTTACCACTGAACATTTATGTATTGAGCATTTTGTGTCAGTAATCTTTGTACATTGTTTTTCAACACCAAATCCTATTGGACAGCTTGTGCATTTCATGCAATCATCCAACCCTTCCTTGTAATAAAATCCATTTAGACAATCTCCATATTCTTTGTTGTGAAATTTGGTACATTTTGATATGATTTTCCTATTACGTTTTATCTGCTGGTTGCAATGTCTGCAAAATGTTTTTCCATTTGGTTCAGGCTGATATGTACCCTCTGAACAATCCTGGCACTGTGTTGTGTTTGGTTTTCCAACTAAACAATCTGCTGTCACCATCTGTCCGGCTGGGCATTTTGAGCAACATCTTTGATTATGTCCCCCAATGGTAACATATTGATGAGCATGGCAATGCACAGGCAATGGTTCTGAATATGCCCTATGATCCAGCAAGTCCTAATAATTGGAAAATAAAGTTACATAAACTAAAAAAAACAGACCATTTTACTTGTATCAAGTGTATCTCTCTCTCTCTCTCTCTCTCTCTCTCTCTCTCTCTCTCTCTCTCCCTCTCTCTCCCTCTCTCTCTCTCTCTCTCTCTCTCTCTCTCTCTCTCTCTCTCTCTCTCTCTCTCTCTCTCTCTCTCTCTCTCTCTCTATATATATATATATATATAAATAATTATTTGAGTCATTTTACTGCATGTACATTTCTGATAATGTCAAGGGCATTAAAATTTAAAATCCCTGTGGAATATTTTACTATTTTCCCCAGACCGTGGAATGCTTTGCGCTATGAAAGTTATGAAAAAGTCCTCCAAAGATCTTTCAAGGCACCATGAAATGTAAGATCAAGTGGGACACTACCTCTTATTTGCATGGCTCTGCTCTGTTGAACTTATTTGACATTCATTTCTGTCTGGTTTATTGACTTCTTACCAAATCTTGTGTTCTGTACATAACTTGCCGTATATGACATATTCTTGTGATTTCCCAACCCAAACAAGGATGGCTTATAGTCCAAACATTTCTTTTAGACATTGTTGAGTGATTAGTTTGAGCATAATTGTTGAGTGAGCTCTTGTAAACAATGTGATAGGTAAGGAAATGATCATGAAAGGAGCTACTGCTGCAATGGAATAGTTAAAGTGGTTTGATAATTTTCGTAGAACTGTATTTGTTTTCTGTTGTATGGTATCTTGTAATAAATTTTACTTACTGTCCCTGTCTAAACTAAGTAATACGACGTTTATGTCTCTTCCATAGCACAAGGACATTAGCCAGTTTTTAGTTGGTAGCACTCTGGCACATGGAGATGTTAATGATTAGTACCACGAGAACTTTTGCTGAGCAATGATCTTGATGATAGCTGTTTACGTTTACAATAGCTTAATACCCAAATTTGAAAAAAAGAATTCTTAAAATCAACTTTTTGTGAACCATCTTAGCCCAGTTCATGGATTTTATGAATTTATTTGTTCTCCATTAATTTATACATATAGTTATTACCAGTGCTATAATGGTGTAAATGTGTAAACAGGTACATATTAAGTACACCGTAGTGACAATATTGTGGTATCATATTGTACCCCTGTGTGTTTTAAAACCTGTAAACAATTTCCAAAAGTCTGGGAAAAACTGGTATTTTACCATTCTATCCTTTGCCACCGCTCTCATTTCACTTGTACTGCTCCAGATAACCAAACTTGGGAAGGTCATACTGTGAGCAGAGTCGAATATTGTTAGAGGGGTAGCATACTTTATCTGAGGACAATTTCTTGTGCGCAATTCAATACCAGGTTCACAGAACTGTTATATAACGAAAGTATATGAATGAATACTTTGGAAAAAGAACTTAAAATAATAAGATAGATTTCACATATGTGAGTCAAAATATGATAAATTACAGTTGATTGATTGCCAAATACAATGTTTATGGCAGTCAGTGAAGGCTAGTGACAATGTAGAGTAATTAAAAGCCAGCTGGTCTGGTCTGGTCTGTATCATAACAATGACGCAAAATTGAGCATCCACTGAGTTCATTGTAGCAACATAGGGCTTTTTTCCGATAGCAATCAAAACAATGCAACTTTAAGTGATATGTTAAGCTAGTGCACTTTTTATATTGAACTGTTGTAAATTATATGAAACAAAGCCATAGACCTGGTTGATTGACATCCTACTAGGAAAATTTCAGATTTACCACTTAAATTTGTCAAGTATTAATTTAGCTACATTTTTAGCATATAGTCTACACAGACCGCTCCATACATCTAAGTAAAGAAAAATAAGGACTTCATGACAACACTAGTCATTAAGCAACATGATAATACTTCATCTTTGAAGCATTAAAATCTATTAAAAGTAAGTGCTCTTTTGATACCAGCTTCCTGATTGAAAGCAGTAGTGATGATGAAGTGCAGTCGCTTTGTAGGTTTGCTGGGAGTTGTGTGTAGTATACAGATTTGCAGATTGGTCTGACTGTTGTTACTATCAAAAACACAAACGCTGTACTGACAAAGAAATGAAGATGCACAACCATAACCCAACAGCTGGGGTTAGTTTCTAGTTATTAATTTTGTTATGCTGGTAAATAAACGTAGAAAGGCAGAAGTCCTTGATTTTTACCTGTGATGTTTACCATCAACTAAGTTTTCTGACAACTGACAATCATTAACATATGTATATCGGTGAAATCAAACAAGTCTCTAATCAAAGCGACCTGATATTACTATTATTCCAGATTATTTCCTGTTTTCTAACACTAAGTATTAATTTGCAATCGAGTACATAAAGAAGTTAGTTGAACGGTTTACTGTAACCTAATTAAAGAGCTACTGTGTGTGTATCAGATGAACGGTGCCAGTTGCTGCGTTCAAAATGCACATGTCGGAAACCATACCTACATGACGATTAATTGAAAAGCACTGCAGTAACTTTTGTTTATAATCTACGCTCCCTTTTTGATTATTCTTACAATTTTAGGCTTTGTTTTGCCCTTAGGCTGGGTTTGACATGTGTAGGGAAACTTTCATGTTAGCACTTGATACGAGGGAAAGTGAACTGCGTTGAAGAAGGGATATAATTAAAATTTAAACTATCCATGATACTTGATCATCTTAAACAACATTAAAGTTGAAATTAAACAGTAAACTTATTGTACTATTTTTAACCTCAGGTGCCGCAGATCTTTATAAATTAACCGTTTAAAAGCGGTTTCCTCACTGACATAAAACTGTTCTACTGAATTCACCTTCGCAGTCGCAAAAATGGCAAGGTATCGTGCCATATCTCGCCCTTGAAACTTAACAAACGACACAAGCCTTATTCTACTACACTACTGTTGTACAATATTTTCACGACAGATAACAGTTATGAGCATTTGTTCCGAATAACCAAACAAGTTCTGACATTCATATAAATCATTCACAGCGAGTGAAAAGAAGGATGATTGAGCTCACCAAAATGACAATCGTTATCTTTAAGTCTAATTTGTAAAGACCATTGTCCAGTGACATAAAGTGATCAACCATCCGCTCAACAAACACTGTTCGAAATAGGACACTCCACTGTCAACACCGGATCGACTTTGTTATTCTAGCAGCTCATTTGCGAGCTCTCCGTTTCGCGATTGTTCGACAAGTACATGAAAATGTGATGAAGTGGCTACGTGCGACTAACCACTCATACATGCTAACGAAAATCCTACTGTCACCACAGTTAATCTTAAACCCTTGAGTGCTAGGCCTGCTCGAAATTTGCTGAAGTGCTTAAGATGTTATGGTCAGAAATAACCAAGCAATTCCTGGAGCATTGCTGGCCACGAAATGACGGACTGTCATGTGGGAGAGTTCAGAATTCTGTCAAAGACGACGAGGGTCTGCTACGTCGATAGTCTTTCCGAGGGAATAAAAATAAGCTACTCATATGCAACATAATGCCAGTTTACGGCACCAAAAACGTCTTAATTTGAACAACCCAAGTGTTCACTGCGGGGTTCTGTACATTTCCTGCAGTAAATTTCAACGTTAGACAATTCGAAACATCGAGCGAGCTGGAACTAATCGGTTTTGTTGAAGAGTCTTGATTAAAAGTAAAAACTGACCAGCACAACAAACGGACTAAATACAAGTAAATACCCAACGCTGGTTATAACTTGTGGGTATATCGGTTCGGCATGTTTGATCCAAAAGTGGGAGGCATGACGGTGATTCTGTACTGTATCGATTCAATTAACGTCAAATACAACCATGATGAGTTTTGTGATAAACGTACCCCGGTCTAGTATCGTAGAAATGTCCTTTATATAGGCTCTGTAATGGCACTAGTGAAAGAAAGTAATGGGAGTTTGACGTAAAAGTTCATGAAGGAAAGCCAGTCAGCGTAGAGGTCTCCAACCTCCTCAAAACAGTGCACTTAGTTCTTTCGTGATGGGTGGTCAGTGTTTAAACAAATAAACACAACATTTAGGCTTTGATCATTGTAATGGTTTATTCCGAACACGTACAAATAGTTCGTGCTTAATGAGCAATATTTTGATAGGTAAAAGATAAACGTTTTGAAACGTAATGTACATGAGCACAAACTGGGCTCGACGGAAGCAAGATCGGGTCAACGGCGATGATTAAATTCCGGTTCATGCCACTTCACCGTCTGCCTCTATGCTTCCTGGTCTGATTATGCTACAGTATACCCAGCCATCGTTTGGTCAATGTAACGAAAACAAGTGTAAAATACCGTCTCAGACAGAAAATAACCTCTCAATGATTGTTTCGCGGACTACAGGTACCATGTTTTGCAACTCAGTTTCCATGCCCTTATTAAAACAATCCGAACAACAAGGTCGAAGGGGTCAAATCTACATCGAGAAACTGGTTTAATTCTGAATAATCCAAAGTCACTCCTCGCACAGGCGGATAGCAAAAGCGCATGTTTTCTCCTAAAATCAGACGACCTAAAATATTATTTCGTTTTATTTTGATGCTATTTCACACAAAATATCAAACCGAAGTTGCGAATACACGAGAAAGGGGCATATAAGCGGCATTTAACGTGCGATTAAGTAAATTTACTTAACACAAATCCCATAAAATAAAAGTAATTTGGTTCTAAACCAGCGGCCCCGAAGGAAGACAAGACATTCTATTTAATATAATGAAGTAAGCGACTGCACATTCATCACGGCGAAATGCAGCTGGCGAACAAACCTCTTGATAACTCTTTGAAATGCGATCAAACACTGTTTTGACACCACACAAAATTCGATCAAATATTGTAGAATAAAAGCATGTGTTTAATATAATGAAGTGAAGTGTTAGTCAGCTTACCTGTAATACTTGTGCCACAAACAGGACGTTAATCCACGTTCGTACCTCCATGTACCTATCATCAGTAGAAAGAGTGTGAACAACAAGCCACATGTAAATAAATAACATGCTACCTCACTAAACCTCGGTATCCCAATTGGAATACGTAATTTCTGGCATTAGGAAATTGGAATGCCAACAACGTGCCTCGAGACCGCTGATTGGCCCGGTATCCGATAAAGTGCGATGGCAACCAATTAAAATCTCGAACAGGTTTGGGCAACATAACTCGGTGAAGTAGGGGAGCCTTGTTTCGACACGTGCACGGATGAGTTCCTCGCTAGAAGCGAGGTATATTGACCTCCATGAGTAACTAAATCTGGACGTTGATACGACTGTGGTCGCGATTCAACTCGCGGCTCATTGTGTTTAGTCGTGCCAAGGGGTGTGGTATATTTCCGAAAGTCGGAGGGTCCCCAGGGGGCAGCTTGTTTTGAAGACATTGCAAGATAACAAGAAAGCGGACGATACTTTGTGAAATGCCGCATGATCCTCGTAAGACCAAAAGGCTTAAAAGGAGATTGTTTGCAAAACCGTCACATTTTGGTCAGTTGTTTTGGGTTTAGTTAGTTTGAAGATGTGCGGAATGTAAAAGTATATGGTTTTCAAAAGGCTCTGGGCTGTGGATGGGTTTGATTATGAACCTGGACCGATTATGGTTTCAGTCACGTTCACACAGTTGTAATATGTTGTTCAACGGTCATATTCATTAGTTACCCCGTAGTTGTGAAAGGTAAGTCACATCAGTATTGATCTGACATTTACGAGAGGCTTTTTGCATAATGAAATCCAACGAATTCCAAATTGGCGGCTCTGCTTGTTTACACAGCCGTTCAGAAGCGAAACAACTAGTACCAATTAGCTTTCGCGCCCGCAGCTGCTCGTTTATTTTCGTGGAAATACACACAGCACGTTTTATGATTCCTTTTTTAGACGTGTGCAAGAATGTTGTACTATATCCCTGCAACATACGTACGCATTCTATAGACGTTTCAAGTGCTTTTCTTTCATTGTGATATTGGTTTCCTTCCTTTACCTACTAATTTGAGCAATACTGTTTTACTTGGTACAGCCGTACAGCTCCGCTGTATCAAACCAACGCCAATTTTTAGTTTGCCGACGCAAGCATGGTTTTTAAAACGTCGGTACAATTTTCTGATTACTTTGTAAAATGATATAGCTGAACAACTTTATCGGTCGTTCGTATCAAAGCTGATCACCATTGATACGATCAAACATAAACATGCTTAGACAGGCTCGTAAAAGGTGAAGCACAGGGTCAATGCGTCCATGAACGAGCCGACAAATTTACACTCTGAAAGAATGGTGTTGACGGAGAACTCCGTTCTGTATATTTCATGAAAACCGCACAGTCATGGTTTTATCTCGCAGTTAGCCGACACGAATACACATTGCTGAATAATCTGCAAGCTTGAGATTTCTTTTCGATTTCTTAACAAAGAAGAGCTATTGGCTGATGTTTTGGAGAATAAAAGTTGACTTTCCCTAAAAGGAAGCTGATCGGCTGTCCCAAAACTCCGAGAACGAAAAAAACGATGCCACTTAACATAAGGATTCATTTTCAGTTGCCGCGTTAATAATTTCGCGTGTGTGTGAAGCTAATCTGGTTGTGACAAAAAGGAATTTGGTTTTCAGAAATGGGCCTCGGTGCTAAAAACTATCCCACCGGTAATCACAAGGTCGTTGCAATGGTGGAAAACGTTCGTAAAGTTTAAACAAAACCATGTAAAAATGTGTCCTATAAATATCATAAAAGAATCATGTATAAATGTCTTCTACAAGTATAAAAGAGTAGAAACATGGCCAAAATTTATAGGAGACTAATTTAGTAGAAATTTCTCTCACCTCATTTTCAGTACGCCTGAGGAGTTACTGTCGCTTCTTTGCTGGTAATATTAATGATTATTTTTCACTGCTACAGCAACTCAGATATAAAGATGAAACGACCCGCGATCACTGTGATAGTGCGAGGGTTTGTACGAATCATGGTTAATATTTCGAATTTCATGGTTGAATTGTCATGTATACTTAGATTCTCTCTCTATAGACACATCGTCCTCCAATCACCGCCATTTCGTACATCATACTGTTTCAACAGCACTTCCGCTATTGTTAATGGGCAAAGACGAGGGCGTTCGTGTATTGGTCTAAATGTTCGTCTTGCCGGAAAAGCGGCCCTCTCGATACTTGTGTGGATGAAAGGCTCCATCCTTGTTGTATAGTAGATCGAGGGTCGATATTCATTATCTTTGACCCAAACCGGAATTAAAATCATTGATTACTGGCCTTTTGACAGGGGCTTTCAAGACAACATTAATTAATTTTGCTATGTAAACATAGGAATAGCCTATTAGAAAGCACAGTGAAGCGATAAGTTTGTCAATACCACCAGTGTTACTCGCCCATTAATTCGTCGTGAAACTACAGACAAGGAAATCGAGGCATGTCACGTCCTTCATTTTCCCTTTTACTCTAAATTTTTCTCATTTCACTGCCTTATCCGATTTTACGCCCGTAGCCTAATGTTTACGCGTCTACGTACTCACAAATTCTCTTAATATTTTCTCACACGAGAGCCAAATTCCTTTGTTCCACGTATGCTTTCCTCTCAACAGATATTAAGTTACTATGTTTCAAAAGATTTGATGAATTTTCAGGTTTGATAAAGGTGAAAATTTCGAAAGAATTCCTGATTTAAAAGTAATTCAACAATGACGTACAATATGTATAAAAAAAGCTAAAAAAAGACTTCGTTAATATTCTTAACAAACTACCTTTTGTACGGCAATTGATTTATAAAGAGTAGTTTCTAACAGAGTAGCGTCTTTTTATACGCACCACATTTGGATGAGTTTGAACTAAGCTATGCGTTTGGCGTTTCCTTCCTTGCGTCAGCGGGTAGCACTTAGTTAAAACAAAAATATGTTGCTAATGTTGGCTTTCGAGTTAGACGCTACATCCTGGGCATAAATAGAACTGCTAGTTAGACGCTAGATCCTGGGTATACACAACTAAGTTTTTCCAATCTTGAGCTATGATCTGTTTTATTGCCTCCTATTATGCAAGGTGTTACTGTTGATAGATGTTAATAATGGGGTGATCATTGGACGTGTCGGCAGGTTTCTTCCGAAAAACAATATCCCAAAAGCAGCGCAAAAACACGCCATGTAAATATATATGTATATATATATATATAAGTAGAGTGCTGCGTAGGCAGTTAAACGACTGGCAGAAAACCAATTTAGAAACTGCCGGAAGTTAGGTATAGAAAAACACTATAAATATAGATAGATAGATAGATAGATAGATAGATAGATAGATAGATAGATAGATAGATAGATAGATAGATAGA
>JBAHVQ010000432.1:215563-228692 GCA_036872915.1 Nanipora kamurai | reverse complement strand
ACCGGTAAAAACCGTGAGATGAACATAATAATAATAATAATAATAATAATAATAATAATAATAATAATAATAATAATAATAATCATCATCCCCCGAGAAAGAGGAGACAGTGTGGCATATTGTGTGTGGCTGTGACAAATTGGCACAAACGGATTACAAGGAGAGACATGATGGAGTGGCAAGGGTTGTGAACTGGAGCATGTGTGGTAAATATGGGTTGAGAAGTGGTACGAACATGAGACAGAGGGAGTACTGGAGAATGAGGAGGCGAATGTGCTATGGGATTTTATGATACAGTGTGATAGAAAGATCAAACGTAGGAAACAAGACATTGTTTTGGTGGTCAAAAAGGAGTGAAAGCGCATAATAGTTGACGTGGCAATCCCCGAGGACAGAAAAGTGCCAACAAGAGAAGACGAGAAGGTTGCAAGATACCAGGAATTGAAGATTGAAATTGGAAAGTCGTGTAGAATAAAGAAGGTTGAGGTCATACCAGTGGCGATTGGAGTACTTGGATGGGTCAGCAAGAGACTCGGAGATTGGATAGAGAAACTAGACCTGGGATTAAAGATACCACAGCTACAAAAGACATCCTTACTTGGTACAGGACATATTCTAAGAAAAGTATTCCCATAAGGAAGCAAGGATGGGGCTTAGTCTACAGGCAGTAGACAGTCCTGTTCTGAGATAACCAGCGACAACAGCTATGCTGTGCGTCAGTACAATGATAATAATAAAAATAATAATAATAATCATAATAATATCGTTGTATGAAAAAGTGTATATGGCATCTATGTTTGACGAGCGATTTGTCATTGTACATAACCCAGTTCGTTTTACTGGTGTGTGACTTACGTTTAACAAAATTATACGAAGTTGAAATGCCACGTGGATTACGACGTACATTACTGAGCCGGACAGGAAAACCAGTAAGAAACTCAGTGGTAAAAAGTTCTGCAATGTGTTCTCCAACCTGTGCTGTAGCAATGCTTTTGGAGGCTAAAAGAATGAACATATGCCATACTATCTGTTATATATTCACTTCGTGCACTGCATCGCCTTGGAGCTGAGAGATGATTTTCTGTCTTGGTCTTCACTTCCAATTTCTGCCATGAATGTTGCACCTCATGTGCGTAGACTAAGTGCTCTGCAGATGCCAAGCTGTCCTGCAGTATGTCACGACATCCAGTATAGCTGAGGCGATGAGGTTGCCGGAAGCTGTGGGGAGATTTACTTTGAAGGGACTGCCGGGACTTGAAGACAAAATGGTTTACGTGTGGCTTGCTGTGTCTACTACAGAATAATAACGAGAAAGCAAAGAATGTGAACATACCTGTCCGTTCGTTTGGTCAATGTACGCGATATCACCTTCTCTGTACTGGCCTGTTTACTCTCATTATTTCGACGTGCTCGTCTTTAATTGTAATGTTGTTTGCTTTGACATTTATAGCAGCGCGCTAAACCTAAATAGGATCCACCAAGAAACATGTATCCATGCTAGGAGAGCATAAGTATATACTACGGCAGGACAGCATAAGTACATACTACGGCGAGGGAGCATAAGTGTACACTTTGGTAGGAGAGCATAACTGTATACTACGGAGGCGTAAGGATATTTTTTGTGGTACAATGAGAGATAATACAGAATCAGAGGCTCTGACAGGCCAAGGAGGTGATCCTGCGATTTCCTTGGAGAAGTATTTTCAATCTCCGATAGAGGATGGTGTCTTTACAACCTCGTACCCAGGGACCTTTCTCTGCCGCTCCCATCTCGCTAGAGAAAAGACCTTGGTGAAGGCTGGTCACGTGGCTCCCAAAATCTGGGAGGTAAAGAAGTATTGTTGCACGGGTACTGGGGTTCGTACAATATTTGCACAGCGTGTAGAGGAACGAACGCGTCTTGTCAAGTGATGTATATAATACGCATTCCACGGCAAATTTCTAAGGGTCAGTTCACCTTGAAACACCATTGAAATGCGATTGATTTTCCGTAGCCGGTTGGTAGAACCGCTAGAAGATCTTTTCCAGCATACACAACTTTGAGACAATACGGGTTTCAGATTTAGGAGAATGGACGAGTACTGCTCGCTGTTGACAACAGCAAAGTGTAAACATTGTAAGAATACCAAATATTCTAAACACGAATTTTCATACGTTACGATTCCTTCCACTGCTTATTCCTTCGCCCCGAACAACTAATTCTAACCACCTCCCCCACTAAGCCGTATTATATTTATTCATGTCATACGTGACCAGCCTTCACCAGAATCTTTTCCCCTGCGAGAGGGAGTGCCAGAGAAAAGCCCTGGGCACGGGGCCCGGATGTCTTTACAGCAATGTTCACACTTACAGTGATATGTTGGTCCATCGGTGTTTTCTTATTTATCTCTCCCGAAGAGGAGGAATTGACGAGGTCCTACCGAGAAGAGGGAATACACTGGGTTCGAATGTGCGGTGGAAGAAATGAAGAGAAAATTATGTCTGTATATATAGAATTATATAAAATGAAACTTCAACGGTAAACTGGGTACGTGATGGATGAGACAATCCCGTTGCCCGCCATCTGCGCGTTAGCTGTCGCGAAATCCGTCCAATCATTTGCATTCGCCTTGGAATCAAGCCACCCGGCTTTAGGAACGGCGTGGCAATCCGCACCGTCAGCGTGTTAACTTACAGGAAATCAGACGACTAGTGGACGTTCATCAAACTCGGTCTCTCAGAAAAACGATTTCTGATGACCCAAACGTCTGATGACCGGTGAGATGCTCTAACCATTGAGCTACCACGACTGAGATCGTGAGCTAGGGTGCTGGTTCGTCATATGTACTGCAAGCGGAAGTCACGATGTGATAATAATGATGGAAATCCATCCATTTGCAAGCCATCCGGCTTCAAAAACGGCATGACTGCGTGCCCTTCGCACTTGAAGTCTCATAAAAACCTTCAGTCATTGGCTAGCTCCCTTGTAACCAATCCATCCGGTTCAAGAACAGCTCCACAGCCTTTAATCAATCGTCTTGTTCCCAGCTTTGTCTCGAAAAGTCGACATGATCGTCCAGGATGTGCCGTGTCCAGCGGTGTACCGAGGCGGGTTGGGACCACAATTGCACTTTCTTTTGGGTCCACTATGTTACAAACGGTTGTAATCCTGTTAAAATAGACTTCAGTCGAAAAGAAAAAGGAAAAATTTACAAATATTAACATGGTCTAAGCGGGTCTATCTCTGTCCGAGACGGGGGAACAACGGCGGAGCGCGTGATATCCCTGAACAAGCTTTGGCTGAAGTTTGGGAAAAGGAAATCTTTGATATCTCTCGGATAGACTACGATGACAGGGGAGTGGGCAAATTTTCGTCTTAAATCTAGCAGCCTCTTTTTGCCTTGCCTTTAATTTCCGGTGAGAGGTATTAATGCAATCATTGTTTACTCTGATAAAATAGGATCACCATGTGAACAGGGTCTTCATGTCTGTCATGAACGAAACTACCTGATCTTATCTAGTGGTTTCAGGGAACCTGTCGTTTCACCTTGACGGGAAAACACAACAGTTTGATTTAATAAAACTGTTTTGCAGGTTCTGTCATTGTCGGCTGGAGCTATACGTGTTGGAAGAACTAGCTTTGTCTAGCAACTTCTTCTTGTATTTATACTCTGCTGCTGAATCCTCAGGGATTCATACATGCAAATTCGTTTCATTCATTTGCATGGACTTCTCCATGTCACGCTTCTTTCGAAGGAAAATCCATTTTCCGCTGGGTCCTCTTGTGTGGGTATCCGATGAATCCGAACTAACACAAGTAAGGGACAATCGTACCGTATTGCCATCCATTAGAATCGACAACCTTGACCAAAATCACGCAGATTTACAATACAAACACAAGTCAGTCAGCTTAAACAATGGTTTAAGTTGATTTAAGAACAAACTTATCTACATACAAAGTGAAAGAGAGTTAATGCTTATGGTTCAGTCTGTTCGCCTGGTTTACCCATAATCGCAAATTCCGTTTTTTCCTGCCACAATGTGCTGACAAATGTTCCAATATCCACCTTGCCCAAAATGAAGCATTTTTCAATTTTCAGGCTTGTCTACATGCGAGATTTTGTGCCATGCGATTGTCATCCTGGTGTATGCAATAACCCTAGGCAGTCTGCGTGGGCAAGACATATGTTTGATTTGCTGCTGTTTGTTCTTATAAATGCTGTCGTGAGTTTAACACATACACCAAGATGTCTACTGAACGAGAAAACGGGCCTTCATGTAAAGCAACTACAACGGCTTTGTCGTATTATCTTATACCCAGTCTCGATTCGAACTAATAAGTTTGAGTAAAATTCAGTCTAAACTTCACTTTCGAAAGGTAATGCGAGTTTCCCCAAATCGAAGAAACAGCGACAATTTTTGAAACCCAACGAATAGAAGGGAAAGCCAAACGAAGGATCAACTTCATGAAATCTTTTTCGGGAACTCACATCAAACTTTTAAAATATTTATTAACAGAAACTAATAGTTTTGAAACTGATCGTGCATAGAACAACGTTCATTCATGACATTTCCTTAGTCTAGTGTTTTCCTAAAAACATTCCAACATGTCACAAAATTAAAAACAATTTTCGTGGGAAAACCAACGCAGCCATTTATTCTGCGAGCTTTTCCAAAGCTTCAGCGTCGCTAGTATTCAGCTCTTCGATGGGGCGACCAAAATGTTCTTCAATTTTCTTTAGCATTGGAAGGTCTCTGCCTTCACTGACGAAATTCACTGCCAAGCCATAGCGTCCAAATCTTCCAGTTCGTCCAATACGGTGCAGGTACGTTTCGAAGTCCGGTCTGCCAGTCATGTCTATTGGCAAATCAAAATTTACGACAATAGAAACTTGCTCAATGTCAATACCACGGGCGCACACGTTTGTTGTGATCAGCAGCTTCTCCTTTCCATCACGGAATCGGTTAAGCACAGCAATTCGCTGTTCCACTGTAATTTCTCCTGACAGTAACGCTACAGAGTGTCCTTCTCTCGACATTTTTTCAGTAAGCCATGAAGCAGCTCTTCTGGTCTGAAATATAAACGGATATCCACGAGTAAACAGTTAAATGAAAAACGTGACGACTTCTACATTAAGTTTTATCAAAGTACTTGCCGCGACGCTGCCAGAAGCTTACAGTCATGTAGTGGGTCGTCTTATTCTTTTACAACTCCTCAGTTTAAGGACGAATCCCATTTTAAACATCCATACCATGTTTCAATGCAACATCACTGCTGCATTTAGACGACGGCATCATCGTGTGTTACACTTTTTCTCTCCAGAAACTCTACGGTATAATTTTTTTTGGCTTTTAAAAGGCTTCCACAACGTGGTTACACCAGCACAACTCAGCGGGGGATGCAACTGATCAATACGAACATTCTAACGATACAAAGTAACACGCCAAGACTTACACGGTATAGGATGCACTCATACTTACTTGACAAAAAACAATGCACTGCCCAATTGACAGTACCCCGTACATATTGCACAAAGCTTCGAACTTCTGTTCCATGCCTCCACAGATCACATAAAACTGTCGAATATTTTCTAAACTTTCTTCTTCACGTCGTAAACGTATGATTATCGGCTCCGATATAATTCTTTCAGCAAACCCCATCACTTGATCATCATAAGTAGCGGAGAAGAGCAACATCTGACACACTTTGGGCAAAAATCTGGCGAAAGAAGCAGAGTTTTGTGATTTAGCAGATTATTTACGCGCGCATACACACAGGGGCCAACCATTTGACTGACCTTTCTTCAAGATAATAGTTTACCTCAAAGATAAGACCACTGCGGAATAGTAAAAACAGATTTTAAAGGTCCGTCCACCCAGATTTTGCAGCAGTTTTGAATGTTTTTAATTCAATTTTAGTGTGAACTACAGAAATTTCGTTAGTGATTGTGTGTGTATTAATTTTAAAGCAACAGGCAGCTCATAATCTTTTCTCAACCACGTTTTCTCCAGTGACAGCTCAATATACAGGAAACCTGAGTGCAGTGCACCAACACATTGCCAAATTTTATTAAGTTTGTAAGGAAATCGTAGCGAATCCGCAGTCGGCGTAAAGCCTGATTTCCACTAGGCGGGATTTTCCACGCGTTGTGCCTTGCTTCTGGTTTGTGATTGGCTCTCGGGAACTCTTGGGTTTGCGACAGCCAAAAAAGCCTGTTTATCTGAGGTAAGATATTTTAGTATTTTCTTTTTTTTTTTTTATAACTTTCCCACGAAATTTCTTCCTGACAGTTATTCCGTCCCATATAGACAGACCATATTAAACACCTCGGCACTTAAAAGTATCCTGGAAGACTGGGATGTCTTGCCTATTTTGAACAGGCCCAAAGACAAATGAAAAGAAGAGCTGCTAAAACATTTCGCCTCGTGGAATTAAGCTTAACACACAGGTAATTTGAAATCGCTGATAAAATTCCACTAAAACGTACCTATATGAAGTGGAGCTCAAGCGAAATAGCCCAAGCATTCTTACCACTGCAATCGCCCAATCCCGGCCTTAAAGCTTATTTTGCAAAGCACCCAACAGGTAAACCAAATGACTCTGGTAAGTTCCTCACCTTTGACTTTACAACTCAGAGCATTGGGATGACCTTTCTCGCATTCTCTCTAAAGATCCACAAAGTAACGGATCCAAGTCGAAGACAGAGTAGACAAAATAAAATAAACGTTTAAGACTGTCTAGTAAGACCTCGCCTGGAAGCCATCGTTCATGGAAACTGAAACGAATGCCGGAAGGTCTGTTACGAAGCTGATGATAGTGAATTTGAATTTAAGCTAAGGTGAAATTGACAATAGAATGTCATGCTAAATACGAAGAACGCATCCAAAAATTGGTCCCAAGACAAATCTTCACGCCGTCATGATCGTTTACAACGTAGAAAAAGCATTTTGACGTACTAGAAACTACGCAGAGCGGGGGATGGCTATAGAACACCAGCAAAACCAGATTTTATTGTCGCGACAAACATGGCTGTGAAAGTTCTTTCTTTTCCGAAAAGACCGAATTTCGAATCCGACGATATATCTATCATTTAAAGCGCACTTGTATATCACCAGTTTCTGTCATGTTAAATTCTTCAACAGTAGTCGTAGCTCGTTGTTTGAATCTTAAAGTCTCTATTATTAACGGAGTACGACCTTCGTTTACCTGTGACTAGTATGTTGTTGGTTGGTAAAGCGAGAAAAAGCCTCCACCGATCTCTTGGAGATTTGAATATCACCCTGACGAGCCAATCAGCCAGGCAACGCACACAGGAAATGTAGTTCAATGTAATCAAATAAGCCGACTTGCCCTACTAGTCGAATGCGATACCTTTTTACTGTTCATATTTTTACTTCAGTGAGATTGGTTGACCATAACTATAGCCACACAACGGTAAAGCAAAGAGCTAGCTGAACTTTTTGAAACTTCAAAAAAAATTTTTTTAAGTCATTTCGCGATTGAACTAAGTTAGGGAGGAACTGATTACATGCAGACATTTCAATCCCAACTGAAATCTAAGTCTGGTTACCCGAGCTGAAATCTCAGCTGAAAATCAAGAGTAAAGACCTTTCTTGCACGTGATCTAACGTTATCACGTCGAAATGTGACCGATTTTGAAAACGGGTCCTTGCAGAAGGTTATCATTCTCGTCCCCAGAGGCTCTTTCATGCTGGCGCGCAAAAAAGGCTTCGGGGTAATCCATACTGGAACTAACTAGTTTTGGTTGGCTTTTTTAAGTGCATACGTTAAATTTGTTTTGAATTTTCTCTGACGTAGAGCTCAAATTGTCTGATCGTGCGACCAACTTCGAACTTTGGGTCTAATTTCTGGTGAGTTCGGCGGTCTCGGAGATTGAAAAAGAGCATTGTTCATAATCTTTACGTGAAAATACAGCAATTTGAAGTGGCAGAGGATGTCAAATACCGGGTTTTCTTGGCGTCTTACGGTTGAGTAGACTTATCACTACCAGAACGTGTTATATTTTTCGATCTCTTTTATTTGCTCCTTCGTAACTCCGTTTCTTTACAAATGGCCAAAATTAACGAGTACTTCGGTAGATTTCCCTTGTCACGGACAAACGAGTGCAGTGGGTAAGTCGATCGTTTAATTTTGAAAAGTCGCATCTCGAATCGAATCACCTGGTCGTCTGATTTCCCGATAAAGCCGTGATTACCTGCTCTGGATTCTGTCCCCCGACTTTACTCCTAAAAGGGAAACGGGCCGATTATCTTGAAGGACTACTTTCTTGGAGCAGTTACAGGTTAAATTCAAAATGTCATAATTCCTTTGCGATTGTTGTGTTTATTTAAAAAAATTCACTCTAACCCGTTCAATTTTGCTTCAATCGAATAACCAACCAGATACGCCAAATTTATGGATTAACCCAGAGCCTCTTTCATCAGTTTATGGTAAAAGGCCTCTGGGGATGGAAGGTTATAGAGACAACTCTCGAGCCAAGTTCTATTCGACGATCATCGCTGAAGACAGCTGCGACCCCCTTTGGGTCGCGAACCGTGATTTGAAAAACCCTGTTCCAAGTAAAATTCTCATACATGACGTAGAACAGCACTTACTTATGAATCCTGATAGACTGATCTTGGTGGCCTTGGGTATCAATCATCACATCAGCTTCATCGAGGACGAATACTTTAATTTTCCTGGGATCAAACGCTCTGATTTTCAGGATCCAGTCCAACAGTGTACCAGGTGTGCCGATAATTATGTGAGATGAGACCGTCTCTCCTCGGTATACTATAATGTGGATTTGATGGAAACAGTCATCATAAGCTCAGAAAATTTCTAACGAGGTACAAGTGAAAGGGGATACAGACTTGAGGTCCAACTAGAACATCTAAAATAAACACAACTAGGACAAAAAAAAATAGGAATTACAACAAGTGGGAATGCTTTACAAGCTGTAACCCAAAAGTTAAGTCCTTGGCAGGAACATTTTTTCATCTGGATCGAGGTTAAAAACAACATTTAAGAATTGACGCGAAAGACGGAATAAACATTTTTTGTCCACAATTTTCTAACGTTTTTTGATTTTTCACGAGATTTACATGACAAGATAGATCATAATATAATGCTTAGGGTGGTAAGATGTATTCACATGCAAAGTCCGAGTGATTTTTTTCAGTTAACCCTAAATACGGATGATTTCTCAATAAGCCACCAAGCCAAAGTCTTGCTGTTTAAACTGTGATAAGCGAAGGACTCCGAGCAAGCATAACGACTTACAGTCCAGCAAGCCATTGCTGACTGACTCACCCTAGGTTTAAATACCGAAAGTAACCTTAAGGACAGAGAACAAACACACGAAGGCAAGTGCAGTTTACAAAATTAATTGCTCCGACTGCCAAGCCACTTATATAGGTGAGACTAGCAGAAACTTAAATATACGACTCACAGAACACAAGCGAGCGACAAAAAACGGAGACAAAACCAACCATATTGTCGAACACCACCGACAAGCCAAACACACCAATGACTGGGAATCGGCAAAATCGATTACTGACAGCACTAACTACAAACAACGACGAGAAAGCTGGTTTACGAACTTAGAACAAAAACCATTAAACTAATCACAACAATTACCGGGACCTTACAAATGACTTATTCCCAAATTCAAACGTGCGAACAATCAATAGACTTAACACTTCGACAACCTGATCATTAACGCCCACAAAACCACATCCACTGCTTTTCACGTACAAACAATCACCTCTATGACTCATACGACCTCCCACTTATGACGCACTAACCAGATACAAATACAGGCGAACCTGACATTTAATATTTACTTGACTTTGAAGATGACCGCCGCTAAGGCCGTCGAAACGTCAGTCACTTCTTCACAATAGTCTTTCTCAAGACTACACCAAACCTGGGGGAATTGTTAGATGTTTGCATGCGGAAGTTGATCGTTCAGGTTATTGTAGTCTAGAGAAAGACTGTTGGTGGAAGTGACTGATGTTTCGACGGCCCTAGCGGCTGTCATCTTCCTTCACATGACACTGAAGATGACAGTCGCTAAGGTCGTCAAAACGTCAGTCACTTCCACCAACAGTCTTCCTCAAGGCTACACTAACCTGGACGATCAACTTCGACAAACATGAAAGTAACTTTGCCCATCAAAGTTTTAGTGGCTCAATGGTTAGAGTGTCTGGCCAGCATTCAGAAGGTTCCAGGTTCAAGTCCCGCCTGAAACTCGGAGTTTTTCTTAGTCTTTGGCTTATCGCAGGTTCAGCAGCAAGATTTTAGAAGACTTTAACAGTATCAAACGGCAATCTCCGAAGACAAATTGACAAGCCATAATACTTTTTCCATAACTTGAAGTTGTCCTTAAGAAATTTTTTTATAAATTATGAAATTGTTTTTGAAAGAGAAATGTCAGACTAATGACTATAAAAGCATGAACTGTAGCGAGATATTGAAGTTTTTAAAGTCTCTGGTAGGAAACATTAAGCGATTTTGAGTAATCTTGAATCTCACAAGTTCATTCAAGCACTCCCGTTGCGCTGTTTTCCGTATTGCTGGTCTACCAGATAAGCGGTTTGACTGATCTAACAGGCCTCTAGTTGTAATGTGTTTCCGTAAGACTTTATTGAATTCCATACGTATATCTCCATACGCTTATTTTCCTTTTTTCCATCCCACGCGGTCATCCGGGTTATCCCAGAACATCCACGTGACCCGAATGATTAGGACTACACTACATCCCTCCCCCAATTTACAAAAGAAAAGGAACCCAGTTCAAAGTTAAGGACCTAAGTATTCAGAGACTAAAAGTTCGGTAATAGTACAACTATGTGATAACTGTTCGGTAAAGTTCTTGAGCTTCAACTTTAACGCAACGTTAATGATAAATATCTTATAAGTTAGAGTTCTTATAAAGTCAACTGTTTCAAATCGTACTTCGCTTCACCACTGCATCTGTGTGCTATATCTGACAGGATGCCTTCTCGCTCTTCTGGGGTAGCGCCGTAGCGGGGTAGCTCAGGAGCTTCAAACACGGGTGCCTCAGGTTGACACACTGGATCGCCGATGTCCTCATCATCACTTGTTTCTTCACTGTCATTTCTGGTTGGCGCTTTCTTGAAGCATGATGAATTTCAGGTTATTGTTCCGTTTTTGTTACGTGCTGTAACCATTGAACCTTTCTTTGAGATAACGACGTACGGCTCGAGTCGGTAAGGAGTATTTCTCTTTCTCTTCGAATCGTTGCGTTTGACGAATACCGTATCACCTTTCTTGATTGTCGATGGTCGAACATACGCTTTGGCGTCGGCGTATCTCTTCATCTTTGGCTTCGCGTTGCGGTCGTTTTACTCGACTGTTACCTCTTGCTGTCCTGAGTTAAACTCCAGTAATTTTGTCTTCATCGTTCGACCAAATAGCGCTGTCGCTGGGGGGGACTTTTGTTGTTGTGTGGGGTGTTGTTCTGAAATTTCTCAAGAAACGATACATTTCATGTTTCCAACTCTTGCGCTCGACATTTGCAGTCTTGATCACCTTCACCGTCCTCACAAATCGTTCGACTTCGCCATTTGCTCTTGGCCAACGAGGGGTAACCTTTCGGCGCTTGAAACCGAGGGTCTGTGCAAAGGAATGAAATGCGTTGTTATTGAAAGGCGGTCGGTTATCTGTCTTTACCACATCTGGTATGCCAAATTCAGAGAAGACTTTGTCCACTTTTGGAATAATTGAAGTAGATTTGACTATTTCGATGACGGGATATCTGGAGTAGTCATCCGTGATTCATGCTAACTCCTGACCAGGAAGCTTTTGGAAGCGGAGACATCAAGGACTCTTTTGGACTCTGGCGTTGAAACCAAACACGCAAACATGACTGGACTTTCTTCTCCATCATCTTGTTAATGCCGGGAATAACTCCTTCGTGCCAGTTGCCTGTTTCTACCGCTTTAGACACTGCTTGTAAGGTCACATCGGCTTTGGTAGCTTCTTCGATTTCTTGAACCGTTAGCGTTTTCGGCGTCGAGGTTAGGGTAATGTAATTGACATATTCTTCGACGATCTTTTCTTCTCGGCTGGCAGGGATGGACTGTTTCGAGGGATGACGTGATAGGTAATCGACTAGGTTTCCGTCGCCTTTTCGGTAATGCACTTTAATCTGATACGGCTGGAACCTAAGAGCCCATCTCTCAATTCTCGGGGGGGTTTGGAGCTCGGGTTGCCAAAAATGGAAACTAGAGGCTTGTGGTCTGTGCAGATTGCTACAGGTTTGCCATAAATATAGAGATGCAGGTGTTCGCAGGCCCAAACGATGGCAAAAGCCTCGCGCTCCGTCTGGCTATGGCGCTGTTCTGTCCCGGTCAAGGAACGACTGGCGTAGGTGATGGTGTGGTCGGTTCCGGTTTCTTGATTTTTCTGCGTAAGAATGGCCGCTAAGCCAACAGGGCTGGCATCGACCGAGAGTTCGGTATCCTTGGCTGGATCAAAGTATGCCGTGACAGGTGGTTTCACTAGGGGGTCTTTTAGCTCGTTAACTGCGCGGTCGTGCTGTGGTGTCCGCTCCCAGGGTTGGTCTTTGTGGGTTAGCTTGCGTAGTGGTTCAGTCTTCGTTGCATAATCCGGGATGAACCTCGAACAGTAGTTGGTCATTCCCAACAGGCTTCGAACTTCAGATGCACATGTCAGGGTTTGCAGATTGATGACCTCTTCAATCATTTTCGGGTGTAGTGTGATACCATCTCCAGAGAAGAGATAGCCAAAGAACTCGACCCTGCCTTTGCCAAATTCACACTTGCGTTTGTTGAGAGTGAGTCCACGTTATTTGAGCCGCTGAAAGACTGCCTCAAGGCTACGATCGTGGTCGCTCTGTGTCTTGCCAAACACCAACATATCGTCGCTGATGTTGAGTGGTCCAGGAATGCCTTCTAGGGTTTCTCCGATCACATTCTGAAAGATTTCAGCCGCACTCGAAATGCCAAAGTTCAGTCTCTTGTGTCGCATCAAACCTAGGTGTGTTCCAAAGGTAGTGATATACCGTGATTCAGGTGCAAACTCGAGTTGATTGTACCCTTGGTTGAGATCTAACTTGCTAAATACTTTGGCTCCGTTCAAATCACCAATGATTTCTTTGAT
>JBAHVQ010000432.1:196900-209608 GCA_036872915.1 Nanipora kamurai | reverse complement strand
CCGGACCCCGAAACGTAAAGATTTTAATAAAGTTTACTTTTTGAATGATTTATAAATGTTTGTAGACTGGCGAAGGGCTTGGTTATTGTAACATATATATATATATATATATATGTTATAATCATTCGTTTAATCGATTCGCCCTTTACCAACGGCTGTTCCTGGAAAATAGGTAACTGAAAGATCACTTGCTCTGGTGTGACAGAAGTTAAGGAAAACTGTGTTAGGAAAACGAAACTTGACGTAAAATGATAAAATCCTTGACTTATTTAAGCTTTTGTTCTCTTTTCGTAAAAGGTACTGGGGCATACCCACACGTCACCCCCGATGCTTGACTTTAAAACTCAATCTCGAGTTATCTTTAATTCAGTCTCTTTAAAGTTCACCGGTTATAAATCGTCCTGGCAAGTACACATAAAAAACTTTTGGTAAGGCAAGATGCAAAGTTTGTTACAACTTTAGTTAAAACGATCAAAAGTGAAAATAAATTTCTTCATTAGTAGAAATTAGAGAAATTCGGTTACGGCGATTATGTGAACTGCTGTTGTGCTCCCGTTCAAATGGAAACCAGCGGCCGAGTGTTGACCCAGTAATCCTTTAATGACTCACGTAAATGTCGTGTAGTAAATTGATTAACTGCTGAGCCTTCGTGTCTGGAACCCTAGACCTCATCATGGCATCAAAATAAAATTAAATCTTTTGTCAGTCCTGAGTTAACAGGAGCAATGGTAAGACCTGATTCATCGCCTTGCCTTTTTAATGTTGGCAGTGCTGGTATATTAGAATTTGTTTTCCCACTTTCCAGCATAGAACTCTCCAAAACGAAAAGTAAGGTTATCAATTCTTGTTCAGATTTTTGTTCATGAGTTACGTTCCTAGCTTTTTATTTCTTCTTACGCCATGCATGGGTTTAGGGACGAAAGCTGATATATTTGAAGTTGGTCAATCCTTACCACTGACTTTTCCAAAACCTGTCTTTTTCGACAAGTGTAAAAGTTGATTCTTGAAGATAACATATGCAAGTTCATAGCTTTCTCTTCATGCCCATTTTTATTTCTTCTTAAAAATACCCAGGCAGTCGGAAAAGAAAAACAGCTCCGTTATTTTTAACCTAAATTGTGGGCAGTCGAAACAAAGTAACAGGGAACAACTTTATTGTTATAGGATCCTAAATAATACAATATATTTTCGCAATCTGCGAATGACAAGCGCAAATTCAGAGCAGATACTAGATACGTGCGGCAACATCACAAGCATAATTATGTAAGACCTTTGAAAACAAAACCAATATAAGCTGGCAGTGTACAGTTACAATGAACAGTCGAATAATTTATGGAGAAAAAAGCCAACGAATTCGGTCACCATTATCTCTTTGTTTCACGTACGAAACCTTTTCCAAATGCTGTTGAACATTTGAAGGGCGTTCCTACGAAGACGTTTGTACATAAAGAAATATATTATAGGATTGTAAATGTTCGATGTTTTGGAAAACAATGCTGGAAGTTCGTACACCCCTACTTCGAACTGAAGACTGGTAAATGCTCTAAGCGTTGACATCACTGCATAAGGTGTCCAGGCAAATAGAAAACCACCAGTGACCACGAAAAGTTGCCGAGAAACTTTTATTTGAGCCCTGTAGCTTCTTCGAGTGGCTGGCGCTTCGGCACCCCACATTGTTGCCGCATTACGGAAGATTCGTTTGACTACCAAATACGTCTTGGCGTACGAAATGCCGATTGTTGTTATGGGCATAGCGAAAAAAAATACAAGAAGAAACAAACAATACCAGGCATACTTTTTGCTTTTTGAACTCCAAACAATGGAGCAATGGAGTCCAAAGCCTTCAAATGTGTATTCTGACCAACCAAAGAGAGGCAGGCAACTTGCTGCAAAAGCAATGACCCATGAGGAGACGATGATCTGAACTGCACGCTTTCTTGAATTAGGGTTTGCGTTAGGACGGGAAAGGGTGTAGCACCGTTCAAAAGCAATAAGGGCAAGCTGAAGCATGGAAGAAAGACCAATCCAAGTGGTAATAAAACCATACCATACGCAACCCACTTTACCAGTTGTCCATTTCATGGCAACGGCGGACGAAAAACCAAGCGGGCACACAAGGGACGTCATGATCAGGTCACCAATGGCAAGACTAAAGATCAAGATATCTTTGGACTCTTTCAGCATTTTCTTACGACATTTTATGTGCGTTGCCACAACAATAGCGTTGGTGAAGCCTCCGAACGACATGATGCACGCAAAAGCGATCGCCAGTATTACCGCTCCGCTGTAGGGCAAGATCGGTAATACTTCCTCCATCGTATTCAATAAAGTCAGTACTTAGATCAATGCAACCGGCTAACGTTGGCAGCAACCAAGATGAAACTTGTGAAAGTTGACCTATATATATATATATATATATGATATATCTATATATAGCAATATATATATATATATATATGTATATATATATATATATCCGCATCACGCGGTAGAACAACCAGGTGCTTCAGGAAAGTTCGAAGCCGCACAGAAGGATATTGACCTTTTCTTATCCATTCCTTACTGATTTTCCATAAACAACTTCACGGCTTTTTCAAACCAACAACATCGACTCTTTGCAAACCGATTAAAGTCGGTAAGGAAGATAATGGAAAGGTTTACGGTTACTTTGTTAGTGGAACATCTGCTTAGATTGCATAGATTCAATTTATTTGTTATGTAAAGTACAACTGACATTATTTGTTATTTTATAGCCTTAACACCATGGAGATGCCTTTACAACGTTACTTTTTGCATACGGATCTCGAATTGCTGAAGTGGATCACTCATTTGTTGTTTTGGCCTTTTGGGTGAAAGTGATAAAAAATGAGCTATTTTCTTGGAAGTTCTGCATCAAACTTTTGCATTAACTAGATGACCGGCATTCAGGAGAAGGTGAATAAATACAAAAATTCAGTTTAAACTGTCATCTTAGAATACAAAGTCCAAATATCGATTGAAATTTGGACGACTCCTCTCGTCATACGGACTTTTTCACGTCTTTGATTCGACGTTTAATAATGCCGGAATATGGCAAACTTAGAGCTGTAAAGTCTTAGAAAATCTTCCTGCTCAAACTGTGATAAGCCACACACTACGAAAAATTCTGATCTCCATGTGGGTCGGACTCAAACCCTCAATCTTCTCGCTGAATCACACCTTCGACAAACAAGATGTAAAGAATTTAAGCTACCTGACGTCCTCCCACAATGTCATGGCGTTGTGAATACATTGCGTCAAAAGTCAGTCGATCATAATAGGCTCCATCTACGGGATGGAGTGCAATTACCTGTTAACAGTGCAACTCCTATAATATCGGTTGTGTTGCCTTGAAAGACGAAATTTCGGCCAAATGTTTTTAAGGGAAAATAATGACTCCTGCTAACTTGTTTTTGGCCGCATTTGCGATGTGGAAACTTATTAATTTTACTCTGGCCAACGCCAGACGATTTCGTTGGACAAGGGGAGACCAACTGGTTGCCCAAAAAAGATAAAGTTAAATTTTCAGCCTAGCGTTGGTCATATTCACAAGGTTATTGAACTCGTCAAACAACGATTCGTGGTAAATGCGTACATGAGTTTAGTAGCACCACGAAGCTATTCAGAAGAAATAACAAGTAAATCGTTCTCGATAACAGATCATATCAATATATGGCATAAAACATCAGAGTTAATTCAAATTGGAATCAGTACAGAAAGAATAGTAGTGGAATGTATTTAGCAATAAAGTGCTATTCATGTTTCTTTTTAAGGTGGTCGCTTCTGAGGGATTGGGGACATGCTTGAATATATCCGTGGATCCCCTTGTCCTGGTAGAAAAATTGTTCGTGGCATTCTCAGGAAGAGAAGTGTTGTTCCATTAAATTTAAGGGCCTGCTTCCTAAGTGTGTTTTGTCGAAGAATATATCGGTATTTGACATTTAGAACAGCATACCAAAAAGAGCATTTCATTTCAAGATTTGGAGCAAACCGGAACATGTGTTGCACATACCCAACAAATTATCTAGCAGGTGTATATTCGGAATTGTTTCCTCGTTTATCTGGCAATCACTTGACCGGACAATATTTGAACTCACATCATTTATGGATGAAACATACGGCCGTATGTCCTCGAATTTGGGAACTTTTCAATATTCTTGTGCTCCGCCTGAACAATTCTTCAAAACAGGAAAAATGCTTGTCACAAGCGACCTCAATGTATATGTTCGTATTTTCTGTCAGATCATTCTAGTTAAAATATGCTTTGAAGTCCAAAACCATTTGTGGATCCGCACAACCCAGAGCCTCGCTTAGCCAAGACCCCAGTCAGTGGTTGTGCAGGAAAATCTTTGTGCTCACGTATTCCTGCCAGTTGTTTGATTCATTTTATTCCGTGGGATACTTTCTTACATGACTTCAAAGCTTCAAAAGAATTTTCAGATTATGGAAAATCTAAGACCTTTGGAAGCAATTAATGAATTCCTTTTTCTTCAAATGACTCCGTTTCAAAAAAACTATTCTTAATACCAGCGAAATGAGAAAAAAAATATCTTCAATCTTGATTGCCAGGGGACTTACCCTTTTCCACTAAATACTTTTCGTACTGGTGGCGTGATTACTTGTTGACTATTATTTTCAGTTCTCCATGTTTTTTGCGCCGTAGTATTTTAATTAGTTGCCTATTTTAGAATGTTTTTATCAGTTTCAAAAACACAAAGATTAAAAAGCATTCTCTTGTTTTCAATTCTGCAATTAATTCGCAACATTTGAATTTGACTGGTATTGCTAAATCTTGTTATTATATTTAAAATTTTCTGAATTTTGAGATCAACACGAAAATTATATTTGCAAGCTTTTTGACATATGGATTAGACTTCACTTTTGCAACTTGCAAGGGCAGTGTACGTAAATAAGTTCGAGGATTTGCCTTTTTTATACTTCGTATATCAACCGACAAATAGAACAAGTGTACACCTGCTAACAAACATGTAATTTGGTTTTCATACCATGATATCCTGGGAACTTCTTATCAAAATTAATAAAGAATTTTAATTTGCTAGAACACCGGTCAAGTAAAATTTTCGCAAACCAGTCACGAAACAAGAGGAAACGTTGCTGGTTATTATATTCCATGAATAGCTATTGAATGAATTGCGTTATATTCGAAGGATTTTGACATATACCTTTCTGTTCAAACTGTTCAATGTCTAGGACTCAGTAAATATCTGAGCTCTTTGCCATCGCACTGTTTGAACAGCAAGATAATTTATATGTCAAAAGTCTTCGACTGTGTCAAACAGCAATTTTCAAAGTCAAATAAACAAGCGACATTATGGCTAGTAAGAAAAATTTTTTTCATCCAAACCAAACATTTCCTGGTCATATAAGTATTTTAAATAATTTGTTGACATATCAGTCGTCTAACAACGGTTTTACACCATTATTTTGTCACTGTAGTAACAGGAATTAACCAGTTTCAAGTTCAAAATGTAAGAAAAGAAATTATACTTGATTTTGATGGTACGCTGTCTTTCTTAAAACATCTAGCATGTTGTCTGTGATTAAAAACTAGTTGGGTTTAGAAACAGGGAAGTGAAGTTCATGAGAAATGGAGTATTGATATCACGACAGCCACCATCTTGTAAACATAAAGGTGCAAATTATAGTTTGAGATCAGTGAGTTGATAACATAAATAAAATGAGAAAAAATAACGTAAAGTAAGCCAGAAATGACAAGAGAAAGTTTGTACGTTTCGATGTTCATGGTTATAGCTTGAACCGAACCAATTGAGCTAACTTTTTCTTAAATTCCCAGTTCTGAATATGAAAAGTAAGAGCGTTCCTTCGGCAGTACTGAACGACTTGTAGATAACCAAAAGGTTTGATGAATTGCCGGAATTTATGTGTAGAGAAACTGACGTTTTGAACTAAGGCTCTTTGCCGGAGTGAAAATTCAAAAAAATCCAAGAGTTATAAATGAGAAAGAAAGAACAGTACTTGAAGATTATTCTGTCTCACATCTGATTAATTTTTCTTGTTAGCTCATGGACAGACATTTGGCAGACGACCAGTGGACGTTCGTCAAGCTCGTTCTCCCAGAAAAACGAATTCTGAGCCCTAGACGGGAATCGAACCCGCAACTTCTGATGACTGGTGAGACGATCTAACCATTGAGCTACCACGACTCAGATGGTGAGCTCGGGGGCAGGTTCGCCCTATGTACTGCCTAAGCGGAAGTCACGATATGATAATAATGATGGAAATATACTTAATGTTGAACACAAACTCGGTTCATGTGGGAGCTTGGTAAATATCAGACTACTAGTGGACGTTCGTGAAACTTGTTCTCTCAGAAAAGCGATTTCTGAGCCCTAGACGAACCAGCACCTTAGCTTACCATCCGAGTCGTGGTAGCTCAATAGTTAGAGCGTCACACCGGTCCTCAGAAAGTTGTGAGTTTGATTCCCGTCTAGGGTTCAGAAATCGTTTTTCTGAGAGAACGAGCTTGACGAACGTCCACTAGTCGTCTGATATTTACCAAGCTACCACATGGACCGAGTTCTTGTTTTGATAATCAAAAAATGAACCACAGTCAGCCCAAATCCATTTTCAATTATGGTTCTTAGATATTCGAAGGATAAGTTGTTGAGTGAAAGCACAATATGCTTATTCGTGAAATTGTAAGACAAAATAAAAGCGATATCAAGCCCGATGGAAGCTCAGTTAGCATGGTCCGGCCCCGACCATAGGTGTCGATTCGGCACTATGACGCCAGAAAAGGCGTCGTAAAGGAAAGACTGGCGTCAAGATGAATACAGAAAAACACAAACTAGAAAAACAAAATAGAATTACCGAATGGAAATATTTCTAGTTTTGTTTTATCAGTCACGTTTATTTAAGTTGGCAAATTGGGCAAAGTTCGAGAGCTGCCAGATATCATATTTAAAATATTAGATATGTTGCAATCCCGGAGCTAAGCTGTCAGCAGTCTGTAAGGTCGATATTTTGAGTAACTCTTACATGTATGGATGCCCGATGGAAAACGTGGAACATACAGAAGTGAGGTCAGGAAAATCGAAAAAAAAAATATAACTAGATGTTAAAAAACAGATCTATATCCACTGACATATGCAATTTATATCTATTTAATACTTGCCCAATTGAACGATGGTGAAATTGTTTGAAATCAGATGTTGTTTCAGTAAAAAATTTCTCAAATGGAATACGGCTTTACAGTACGACTTTCATGGCACTACTGCCAGTGGTAGAAAAGCCTTGTTAATACTGAGTTCTATAACACAAAGAACGCATCAAATCACATTTAAATTAACCTTTCAAATAACAAACTAAACTTTGATGATTCTGTTGTTCATTCCGACTAAGTCAAACAACAGAGTCGATTTGCTACCAGTGAACTAAACACAGAGACCGTCATAAGTACTGTGAAGTGGTTTCAACAGAGGGTTCCAACTCTCGACTGTTCAACGTTAGTCATCTCTTAAGCATGTACGATCTTTAAACAACATTTACTTGAGGACCTTGAAGACAGGTTCAAACTCTAAAGTTGACAGACGAGTGACATTTATCCACAGAAAGGGAAAAGTGTTTTCTCTGAACGCCGTATATTTTTCGAGGCTTCCATTAGGGAAGATGACGGCGACTGACTCAGGATAAATATCAAAGGATCTGATAGGTTTGACTACTGACACATTGACTTGGTTTGTTTTTCTTTTTTCTTTCTCTTTACTTTTCTCCCTTTAAATTGTCTTTCCTAACAGAGCTTTCAAAGGAAAGTACTTTGTTCATTTGCGCACGACGTATTTATTCATAAAATCATAGCAAAATTTACAACTTTTTACTGCCCATGGGGACTTGGCTATGCCAGACGATTTTATGCGTCAAAGGGAGAGATTGGGCAATGAAGTAGTTAAAAACTCAAAATTATGAAAAATGCCATCTTAAAAACTTAAAAACTGCGATATTTCAACTTTTTTTCGAAGCCTCCGTCAAACAGAATGATTATACATAAATAAATCTAAATCTATATATATAAATTTTATCTATGTCTAAAATCATGTATATATACACTGGATTTTGCCATAAACAAGTTTAGCAAGAGACGCTTTGAATAATTCATGTTTACGTTGTGCCATAACACATAACGCAAACATTCTTAACAACGTGAAGGGACATAGGGACTCAAAAACGTGTTACTGCCGTGTCCCCACGAATAGTCCGTTAGAATGCGCCTGTTTAACTAATCAGCTTGTCTACCAAGCAATAGCTAAAACCAACAATTAGGAGCCAAAGATGTATACTGGAATGACAGAACACGCTTTTAAAGTTTGTTTTGTCAATAACAAGCGCTCCTTTTCGAACAGGAAACACCGCTCTAACACTGCACTGTCTACATACATATGGAACTTGAACGATGAAAACATTTCTTACGAAATTAAGTGGTCGGTCTTCTAAAGAGCAAGCCCATACCAAAGTGGAAATTCAAAATGCAAGTTATGCCTACAAGAAAAATTGTGCCTCTTAAATGCCGCAATGGGACCCCTCTTGAACAAGAGATCAGAACTGTTTGCTTGGTGTATGAAGTGAAAAATGTTTGCTTCATGAATAAAAGTTTTATGCATCTAGTTTTAGCCCTTGTCGTTTTTATTTTATTTTATTTTATATAACTTTGCGTTGATTACAGTAGATTACTACTGAGTCAAAATACAAGGCTAGGAAAACCGCAACAGTTAAAACCAATTACTGCGGAGCCATTACAACAATATAAAATTATTTCGAGATTGCATTATAACAACGTTAGTCTAGGAAAAAATTACTGGAAGAGGTCTACAAACAGCAAGTTAGGGGGATACATAGATTACGGACAGAGTTACATTTGATACAGATTGATTTCCAACAACGTGGGTCATCAGAGTTGTAAGCAGAGCGAACAGCAGAGTAGTAAAGTTCTTTTAGTTTAATTTTAAAGGCTCATAGAGAGTATGAAAGACGTATTTCGTTTGGCAATGCGTTCCATACTCTAATTGCCCTTATCAGATATGATTTGCTGTATGGATGTTCTATATGGTCGTTCTACAAAAGCGCTACCATCTGTTTTATGATTTAGTCTCGTGAGTATGTTGGGTTTAGTTCTCCTGGGAAGAGTGGTTTCGTCCAGTAAAGTGTATCCATTGATGGCTTTAAAGAAGAATACCATATCCAAATATTCATGCCAGTAAGATAGAGGGAGTAGGTTTGTTTCAATTAGTCTGTCTTTTTAAGAGGTTTCGCTTTTAAAGGGAAGACGTAGAATATATTTTGTCGCGCGACGTTAAACCTGTTCAAGTTGTTTTATACGTTCCACTGATTGTAGAGCCCAAACTTTGCGAACGAACTATTGCCAAGTAGATGGCACGTCTGGTGGTGATGGCATTAACATTTGTTGTAGTTCTTCTCACGTACCCTAAAATATTGCTGGCTTTCAAAAAGGTCTCAAACTCTGATCTACAAGCGTCAAAGAGGCATAAGAAACGTCGTGAAGGGGAGCAACTACAACACATTCATAGGAAGGAAGCACTCCGGGAAACCAAGGAGTAACCAACGAAACAGGAGCCTTTTGAATGCACTATTTTTTGTTCCTCAAGTTTATTCGAAAAAATCTAGCAAAATAACTAAAAATATTCTTAGTAACTGAAACATATTTAGATTTTCATTTGTTTTTATTGTTCCACTTGTTAAAGTCATTTTCCCGAAACATGGACTTTCAAGTTTTGAGAAAGGATATCTCAAGAACATTTGATGCAATTAATTTGAAATTTTCGGTGCTGTTAGAAATCAGTAAGTTGATGGTAATGTGCGATAGATTTTGTCATACGTGGTAAACAAAGAAAATAACTCCAAAAAGTTATCATCGTTTCTCTCAAAAAACTCAAACAGCCACTGTGGCCTTTTAATTATGAATGAAAAATCTATCACAGGTTACCATCATCTATCTTCCTAAACCATGGTAAAATACTAAAATGAAAAATCAGTGCAAACTATGACCAGATATCTTTTCTCAACTATACATGAGTGTACCATGGTCGAGGTACACTCGACTTCTAATTTATAAAATGTCCTCTTTTTTTCAAATCTATGATTTTTAAGCTTTCCGGCGATATAGAGTTTGCTGTATAAAACTTTCAAATAAAATCCAGGAAGCCGCAAGTTCTAAAAGAGTGTCCAGTTTTTAGGTTTACCCGAGCCTTAAGTAATTGTAAAAACAATTCTTTATTTATCTGTATTTACATTTTGCATTTTGCATTTTATATTTTATCTATATTTCTATTTATGTATTTATATATTTATATATATAATATATATACTGCTAATTCAATTAAGATTGTCCCTTAAAAGTAAGAAATATGAGCCTGCAATTCTCATGCGAGGGCACGTTGCGATTTTAGGTTAATAGTGGTTGGGTCAAAAATGTCCTAATAATAAGGGAAGAAACACAAGACTGAGAATATACAAAATTTTTAGGGCGTTTCGTTGCAACTCACTTAACCAGTAACGCTTAATTGGGCGGATTCAGAATTGACCATTGTGCATGTATTTATTTTTTGAAGACCCTTGGATTTTAATGGCTGTCAATAAACCGCAATAGGGAACTTCTAAACAATAATCATAATTTTTAATAGCAAGTTTTTTTTTTCTTTTACTCCTTATAATACGTGGGATCAACCAGTACAAGACAGTGAGTTTAGGATTCACAAGGTCATGAAATGAATATGAGCAAAAATGCATGTTAAGTTTTTATCCTTTTCAACACGGGCGCCCACAAACTAAAAGACATCGAATTCGTTGCCAAAACTGTTCAGAGAAGAATTGTAGTACTGACCAACGCCTACTTACGAGAGAAACGTACTGGCGGGCCTAATATAATCGACACTTCAGCCATATGGACTCAATAAGAGATGTGAATATAGATAAAGAAATAGTAGTAATGGACCTTATTCCAATATAGCCGTCGGACTATTGATGGTGTCCACGTGACGTCCTGGCGGCCATGTTGGTAGAACTTTAACAAAAGAATCTTATTAAATGCCATTGTATGACACCAATATGGCTGCCCTTTCGTTGTCTTCGGAATCTCGGAGGATTGATTGCAAGCCATCAACAGAGTCTAATTTATATGCAGGCGAAACGATGGGGGGCCATATTGAAAGAAAGTCTATTGCAATTAACACTATTTCATTTACGTATGCATTTTTGCTTCCAGTTTTTCTGGATTCGTTCATTTTTGTTTTATTTTTTATTATATTAAGTTTCTCACTTCGCAATATTTTCACATTTTTGACTATAAATTAGGTACATTGTTGTCACTTTCCGAGTGTTTTATCTTTTTTATCTTAACACGGAAGAAACCTCGAACCGGCAAAATGTTTGTTAAATTAAAGACTGATTTCAAAGTTTGCTGTGTACTGTTTTATTATTCTATGCTATATATTTATATCTATTTCTGTAATTGATTAATAACTCATGAGATATTCGCTAAAGGAAAAGCAGGAAAATTGGCCACATGACGACTCCTTCATACCAGGATAAAAACCGGTGGGTTCTAATAGGTAGATGAACGACCTGAATAGCATAGAAGTAAACACACACGACGAATTTCTTTACTCTTCTGATTCTCTTCTCAATGCAAGGACATCACCAGTTTATTTAATATCTTGCGCAATCATCTTCTCGTACACACCTTCTTTGCTCCATTAATTTTAACCTTGCATCATCTACGTTAACCCTTGTACCTACGTTCACCCTTGCACTTAACACGTAAATATTTTGTACAATTGAATAACAGAAAACGTACCTCATAACTCCTCTTATCACTGAGCGACAAGTAAACATTCTTCTTTCATATACATGTAGATCGGCTAAACGATACCTCAAGACTTCACTAGAATCTTTTACGAGCTTCGCGATAAATTCTTTCACCGACAGTGAAACAAGTTCGCATGCAACACCTCGATAGGTTGACTAAGAAGAAACGACCGAGATTTTACGCATATTTTGGCTCACCACGGCGACCTGTGTCAATTTAGAACGATTCTCCACACCTTGTTTACACTCCAGTTGCACAAACGACAAAATTCCTCCACAAATACAAGTTTTTAGTGACGTTTGTAATATGTTAAAGAGATTTATTTTATACCGAAACAACTCAAGCGTCGACTAAATTAATAAAATTCTGGAAGCGGTCATTCAAAACTAACTCCATAGGGAATGACCTTATTGTTCATCTTCAGAAATTATTTAAAATCCCTAGTTACCAGTAATTGTACTTTATCATGGTCGTAATCATAATTGGTCAAACGGCGCATGATCGTCGATGATAGCCGTTAAGGACTCTTCTCTCCTAATTATCATCATGCTCCAAGTGAATAATTATCCAGAATTATCCTCTTGTAAATATGAAACGTTATACAACAACAAATTGTTATTATAACAAGAAATAAAGGCATTATTAGAATAATACCATGATCACCTCGGTTTCTATTGTTCTCAGCGGCATTTAAATTACTAAATACCCCCTCAAGCGGGCAATTTATAATTCGCCAGCTCACGACCGGGCGAATTATAATTCGCCCGCTTCTGAACGCATGGCCAACAACGTATGTGAAATCTACCTCATATTTATACACGCCAGTATGC
>JBAHVQ010000432.1:175162-186347 GCA_036872915.1 Nanipora kamurai | reverse complement strand
CGCCCCTCGTGGAAACCAGCTTATGTTGATCGAGGCTAGCGTGTTTAAATAAAGTTTTACCATACCATACCACCATATAATAATATAATATAATATATAACATAATATAATGCAATAAAATACAATACAATATAATGTAATATAATGTAATGTAATATATAATTTACAAACTTGTACTTGTATTCTTTGCTGAATTTATTATACAGACACTCGTATTTTGCTGTTCGCTATCGCCGGACGCCATGTTTTTCTCCAAGAGCCGCCAGAATAATCACAGGTGGTCGCTATGAAATACCATCTGAGACAGTTGTATCAAAACTTAATTGGGAACCTCCAACTGAACGGAGGGAAAAGCAAACTATTGTTTATATGAATAATGTTTTAAATAATAATTGCCCAGATGATATTTCTAAGATGTTCACCTTTGCAAACAGAAACAGGTACAACCTTAGAAGTAACAACAAACTGCTGATGTTGTCAAAGCCAAAAACTAATGCAATGAAAAGAAGTTTGAGTTATGCAGCTGCCAAGACATGGAATGACAATAATACATTACAGTTCCTATTGACAACTAGTAGTTGATTTGTATTGTATAATAAATATTTTAGTAGTAATTAAATATTTAAATTTTTACATTAAAACCTTTTTTATATGCGTGTATTTACATAATTTAATTAGATATAGAATTTAGTTGTATTTAGACTTTGCTGTTTTTATCTATATTGACTAAAGAACACACGGCCTTATGAAAAACAACCTTTTTATTTTCTTTTTTGTTTAATAACTCTGTAAAATGATTATGGTTGATAAGCTACCGTGTATCAAATAAATAAATAAATAAAGTTCGAGAGTTTTCTAGGGTACCTTCAGTCGCTACGATCGCTACCATTGCTCAAAAGTAATTTCCATATGATCGTTACCTTATCGTTATGATCGCTACGATCGCTGAGATAGAAAATTTTCTATCTCGGCGATCGCGATCGCTGTGATCGTTACGATCGCTAGGATCACATGGGCAGGGTGATTTCCGTATGATCGCTACGATTGCTGGTCCCGTTTTTTCACGATCGTAGCGATCGCAGCAATCGTAACGATTATATGCGGGCTTTAAGCCATGTTTCCATATAATCGTTACGATCGCTACGATCGTCGTAAAACGGCACCAGCGATCGTAGCGATTATATGGAAATCACCCTGCCCAGCGAATGCAGTGATCCTAGCGATCGTAACGATCGCAGCGATCGCGATCGCCGAGATAGAAAATGTTCTATCTTAGCAATCGTAACGATAACGTAACGATCATATGGAAATCACTTTTGAGCAACGGCAGCGATCGTAGCGATCGAAAGTACTCCATTACCTCTTCGAACTTCCAGAAAAACATGGCGTCGGGCGATAACGAACAGCAAAATGAACACAACTTCATGAAGGAAATACAGAAATACGAGCGTCTGTATAATAAATTCAGGAAAGAATACAAGTACAAGTTTGTAAAGCTGTCTGGAACAAAATTGCACAAAAGTTTTCCATCAGCCCAGAAGAAGCAGAGAAAAAGTTTAAGAATGTGCGTACTGCATATGGGAGGTATTTAAAGAAGATTAAAAATATGCTGTCGGGGTCTGACCGGGAGGCATTACCACCTTGAGAGTTTGCAAATTAGGAGTGGTTACAGCCGCATATTACTTCAAGAGCAACCACTTCCAATTTCACGATGGCGAATGGAAAAGGTGAAAACCACAGTCCTGCAGTTGTAGGAGATGATGCAGAAGACGATGAGAACATTGCAATCGGCGTTCAGGAGCCGGAGGGTGACCAAGCTCTCGAACGTAGCACAGACAGCCTTGCAGACACCCCTGTAGACGAGAACTAAGAAGCAGTTATGAACAACAGCAATGCAGGCGAACTGCTGGAAACGGCGACCAGTGAGCGGACCAAGAATGTGTCCCAGAGTACAAAGAGAAGCAGTAAGGTAAAAGACCTTGGAGTGCTTACAGTAGAAAGTCTGAAAGCCATTTGCAAGGAGACTCGGTTGGGACAGCATTGGTCAACAGTGCAACAAGTAGTGCCGAGCATTTCAAGCAGGCATCCGAGGGAAAAAGATAAAGAGAGATCAACCAGAATGTGAAGGTTAGTCTTTGTTGTAAAAGTTTGATTCCCAGGGTTCAAAGACTAGATTCCATGTCAAAAGCTTATGTCAGGCTACAAATCGAACAATAGCTTTTTCAGACCGAATTTAATCATCCATCATCTACTGTGCCTAATGTGGGAGGGTCGGTTGGGAAGGTCGAGAAAATCAATTATTTCAGCTGTACCCCTGAGACATCAGGTTCAAGTTCTGTCTGTTCTGACGGGTCCTTTCAAGGTCATTCATCCTATCTACACTGATACATAAAATATATTATGTGCTAGGTAAGGTTGATACTAGCTAATAACAGCTGAAGAACATCATAATCTTTTAGTAACTAACCTCCACAGTGTACGTTAAGCCACCACACTGTGGAGCATGATATTTGTTTGTTGTATAAAGCCTATCTATATTTAAAATAAGAACATATGTTAGAACATGGTTATTAATTGGATGGGGCAAGGGCTTGTGCAAACTGGGGGAGGGCTACCAATTTCACACGAATGGAATGGAGGTGAGAAGATAAATTTATGCAAGTAAAACAAGTGAATATTAAATCAGCCCAATTTATGCTTTACTTTAGGGAGAATATTGAGCATTGCATATCTCATTTGCACCAGCCGTCTCAGGTTTCTTCCAGGGTAGGGCTTCATCAGTCACTGCTTCAGAGGAAATACATCATCTCCAATCAAAACAGATGGTAAAGACTGGTTTCCACAGGGTGCTGTATTTGGGATATTTAATTTGGTTGGCCATTTCTCAAGTGCTTCTCCATATGTTGTGTTGGAAAACACACTTGCATCATTTGTACCCCCAGAGGCACCAATATCCACAAATGTAAAGCAGTAGTTGGCATCACACACTGCCAACAAAAACAATACTATGAAAACCTTTATGATTGTAATAAACAGAACCTGGATTCTTAGGGCATTCCATCATTATATGCTTTCCATCAACTGCCCTAGGCAATGAGAAAAGTCCCATTCTTCTTTGAACCCTTTTGCAATGGTGTGCCAGTCTGGTAGATGGAGGACTCAAATATTCTCTACTCAATGCTATCCAAATGGCCTGTAATTTCTCACGTATTATACTGGAAATAGTTGTTCTACCAATGCGGAAGTAGAACGACTGTCTGCTGGGCTTCTCCTGTTGCGAGATATCTTAGTGTGACCATTAATCTCTCTTCTGGCGAAATTGTTTTCCGAGACCGGCATGGCTGCTTTGCAATCAAAGGCTCGACCTTGGCAAGCAAGTCCTGGAATCTCTCTGGAGACATTCTTGCATAACTACATTTTGAAAGTGAAAGTCAAAACTGAAGAATTTCTTGTCAAATTATATATTATATTATATTACATTACATTATATTGTATTCTATTATATTTTATCATATTATATATTGTATTTTATCATACCATATCATATCATATCATATCATATATTATATTAAACTACATTATATTATTAAAAAGCTTACAGATAGAAGTATTCTCGATCATGCAATCGAAGGACTTGAACCAGTGTGCGATAAGCACCTGCCACCGAGCTCCTCTCTCTTTTGAAAGATATTTCCCACCCAAAACTTGCCCTTACGTTTTTTCATCGTGCGCCGACTTTCTCTACAACGCACTATCGCGAAAAGAACCAAGTGATAAGCATCCATGCCCGCCACCTTAAACTGTTTTTTTCGTATTTCCCACTTCTGCATTGTCCACTAGGTCTAGTCTGCGTCGAGTTGCGAATTGAAGCAAGTTACCCTGCCTGGCCTGCCAGCGATCGTAGCGATCATATGAAAATCAACCTGATCGCTGCAATAGTTATGATTACTACGATCGCTGGTCCCATTTTTCGATGATCGTAGCGATCGCAGCGATCGTAACGATTATATGGAAACCAGGCTTTACCCTCTTCCCGTAATCCACCACATCCCTCTTATTTCCCCTTGCCTCACTCCCAACACTTAAACCAGGCTTAAATTACCCACACGTTCAAAACAAGAAGCCCCTGTGGGGGAGAGAGTATTACTGCTTGCATGACCTGAAAACTTCCTGGAAAATTGGTCTTTGTTAATTAGATTTGATCAGCTCTGTCTCTGTCAGTGGCCAAACCTTTTATAAACTGCTTTTCAACGGAATTGTGCTCCTTGTAAGGACCGCCTTCCTCTTGCGCAGGTCAAGATCTGCTAGAGCAAGTTCAATGGTTTTAGTTTACAAGAGATAAGCAGCTTGAATTTCGAAAAAAAAACATACACGACCGTCGAGATACTCAGTTTGTTATTCGATGGTCCAAACTTCTGTCAAAGTCTAAATTTCCTTGGGAATGTCCACCAAATGTCATGCACGTTCAAGGACATTTTACTGAAGGTGGTCGTGAAGAAGCAGATCCCCGGTGAGAAACATGCCAATGACACGGTTGGTCTTGTGCAAAGATTTTATCCTTCTAGTCCAAGCTAGCTGATAAATTTCATCCAAAAAATAGATATGTAATCAAAATCCACATCCGTCATCGCAATATCGCTTGTGCTCTCCCGTATAACTCCGGCAAGGACTTTTAAAAAACTCCGGAAATTGTGTGATCTGAATTCCGTACTATGACAATTGACACTGACCAGAGAACATTGCAAAAACATTTGTAGAAAAAGTCAGTTTTGATTTACTGTGGAGATGCCTGTAAACCACTGATGGTCTGCTTCTACGATGAACTTGGCACAACAGCAGCGAACTTGATTCTAGCAATTACCCTTGTGCCGATCCAGCTGTAATGATTCACACGTTTTGCAAATACCGCCTTACAGCATTACAATTATCCATGAAAATGCGATAACATGATTACTTCCAAATGAATCCCATATACTAATACTCTTATTGTAAAATATTAAAGCTTTTTGTTTTTAAGACCACAAACTTAACCCTTAAAGTAACAGAAAGGATTATGGTCGATTTAAGCCGGCGATTTGGATTAAGTTGTACCCAATCTTGTCACGCTACAGTCCACTCTAATTTGAATAGATTTGGACGCGACAGTCTTACCACAAACCAGAAAGGAAGAAAGTATTTTCCGCTTAGATTATATCACATTTCTGCTTCAAATATTTTATCAGTTCTATTTTCATGGCTATCAATCTTTGCCATAATTCTCGAACTTTCTCACCGCCTCCCCCATTCAAAGCCCGGGCTAATTCGCCGCCAAACCGACAAAATAGCAGGAATAGTTTGAATACTTCCTTAATTAAAAGGTCACGAGGGATCCCTTGCTGCGATATAGCTGGAAGAATTAATTTCAAGAAATTAGTGCAAATGCTGAACCTAAAGAGGAAGAATAGAATATGAAATTGCGCTTAAATAAGGGTTTTTTGGAAATGCATTTAGTTGGACGCAAAAAATTGACTTATTTTATTACAAATGTTTACACGAGACTCGTTAATGAATAACTGTGTTTCGAAAATGAATTTAAGAGGACAAAACGCTCTTCGGGTTGAATCTGAATTCTGAAGCATGTATTTAACATTTTGAATGGATATACTGCATAGCAGAAACTCACCAGAAGATAAAATTGAGGAAAACTAGAAAGGTTATCACTTCCTTCAGAGATCACAGTGCGAAAAAATTGACGCGAGTACAATCAGAAGACCACAATGCACGACAAGCCTCCTCTTCACTCCCACATAATCCACGTTAATCTCCACCTCCGCAGTCCGATAACGTTCAAATACGTGTTTGGCAAACGTGCTGACATTGTCTTCTTGAAGCACGAAAGGACATTTTGCAACTGAATCTCAACGTTCTCCTTATCGTTAACACAATGGTCCACAGGGTTTAATATCATGGTGGATTAAGTTGTACCCAATCTTGTCACGCTACAGTCCACTCTAATTTGAATAGATTTGGACGCGACAGTCTTACCACAAACCAGAAAGGAAGAAAGTATTTTCCGCTTAGATTATATCACATTTCTGCTTCAAATATTTTATCAGTTCTATTTTTCATGGCTATCAATCTTTGCAATAATATTGTTGACGAATTGTCTCACAACATTGTCTTTCAGTTGGTGACACAGTGGTACTTAAAGAGTCTCTAACCACTGTGACTAGGTTTCTATTCCAGCACCATCATGCGTTTGTCGGATTTGAGTTATCTTGGTCACACGCGAGAAGAATCTACCAAATTTCAGAGGCTTCCTGGTACCCCGTTATTCTCCTCCATTAACTCTGGACATGTGAGAGATGGACCTTACTGGACCTCTTGACAGCTTAACTTACTGATAGGGTTAGCCAGTAAAAATAAAGAGACTAAACTAAGGAGTTTAACACAGACTTATTTATATAGAGGAATCCATTAGATTTTTAGGGAGTACCGCTGATCTACCATCGTTACCGACATTTAATTAGCCCTGTTTCTTCAAAGAACATACTGATTCACCAGACATTTTTCTCCACCTAACCTCATTTACTCTTGCCCATAATGCTTGTCAGATATTATTTTAGCGCATTCCTTTTGCTTTGTTTAATGCTTGTTCACACCTTTCCCTCCCCATGAGATATCTAATAGTACTAGTTACACCCAAATTAAACAATTCTCCCCTGCCCCTGATTCATGAGATCTGAAATGAAAGGTCATATCTTGAGATAGAAATGCAAAGAGAAATTCCGACGTTTTTGAATTCGGCGTGCACTATCCCACTGAACTCTGTTCCAAGGCTTGTCTTTTAAACACGTTTAGTCCATTGTGCTAAGTTCCAAGAAATCAACAGTTAACCCTTCAGGTAGCAATTCTCCAAGAGGTCCCCAATTCATGAGCTGAATCGTCTAGCGTTGGCAAAGTAAAATATAATAAGTTTCAAAATGGCAGCAGCGTGGGTTAACAAAAGCAGGCAGTCTGAGAAACAACGTACAGGAGTTTGATGTGATAATCAATGGGCACATCGTTCCCACTCCATCCTGTAGCACAGACACTTATTATGGCCGTATTAATTGCGAAGAGACAACGGAACGCTCTATAGCATTTTTTAACGTATTTTCAATATCAGGAATTTGATAATCTGTTTTAGCCTCAAACTCAAAAGGTCGGTTTAGTCAAGTCCCGTGTTCCCCCTTCCGAGATCAAGTTGAAATTTTATATCGAGTCCTTGACTGATGTTTCTCTAAAAATTTGCTTTTCTTTTGACATGTTTGTGGAAGTTGATCGTCTAGGTTAGTGTAGTCTTGAGAAAGACTGTCGGAGCAAGTGACCAAACAGTAACTTAGTGTAGTCTTGAGAAAGACCAACAGTCTTTCTTAATACAACTTGTCTGGAGATATCTTTTTTTTGTTCAACATCCCACCTCATACGCACTCGTACCGTAGGTTTTCGTTCTGCTTCGTGGGGCTCAGGCCAAACCGTGATCATCATTGTTTATGCATAAAATTTGGCACTCGTCACCAAGACTCTACATAGTCAGCAACCGTAGGTCACAAAAAACATGAAGTCAAACAATTGTCATGAAAAATTAAATAAATTGCAATGCTCCAAATAAGAGTTACACATTTTTTCAGTCACCTGAAGTTCCACAGATAAATAGATCATAACTGACGGCCGGAGGTACAAAGCGTGGTAATAAATTAGTAACAAATTATAGAACCTTTAAAAATGTGGTTTTGAGGTACATTTTAGATCATTTTAGGATGTTGCTCCATCAAGATATTGCTTGGTACAAGTCAGCAAATCAATCCTTTAAAGTTTTGCACATGGACGGCTCTGTTCGGTTAATTCTTTACTCAGTTGTCTTTAATTTTAGTTAATTAAAATTGGAGTGTTTGCTGTCTTGCGTGATTTCTAATAGTTGCTTCGTATTTATAACGTGAGCCAACGGACCGTTGGCAATTGCTCTGATGAAGTCCTGAGTCAACAGGTCGAAAGCTTAGCAGTAAAATAAAACGTGGTGTTCTACAAACTTTACATAGTAAGTCAGCATATCATATCCTGCGTTTTGGCTCGAAACGTCGGTACCCCTTTTTCTCTATTAACGACAGAGCACCACCACTAAACTTTTTCAATTCTACCAAAATTGACCGAATTGTAAGTCTGTCTCGCCAAATGTACTTAAGGCCTGGCTATGAACCCACTTAGTACGGAAAAAAATGTCATGAAATTCCTCTGGACTTGGACAAAAGAAAGTTCGTATCATTAGAATTATTTTATGCTATGGTGTTCGAGGTAAGGATGTCACGTGACATTTATTTCCGCTATGTTGGAAAGAGATCTGTAGGATGCATAAAAACGTGAATACGTCCGAAAATTTAGTAAACAGATTAAACAAATATATTAAACTCAAATGAATATATTTCAGTCCATTAAGAATTACTTTGTTACGTTTTGCAGGGAGGCCATGCACCCCAATGGCCATGATAGAAGGGGCGCAAGTAATCGATTACTACATTTGTAATTATTGACTGGAGATTGAAAAATTAATTTCTTATTAAAAGTAAATTTTAGGAGGTGCCATATCAGTTCGACTTTCTGGACATTATCTTTTTAAGCCTGATTTCCACTAGTGGAAATTTTCCTCGCACATTGACTTCTTGTTCCTCGTTGGCTCTCGGGAACCAAAGAGTTCCTAAGAACCAATGAGAAACAAGAAACAGACATTGCTTGTGGAAAATTCCGCTTTATATTACTGAGAAACAAATCAGGCCGTGATCAGGCTAAGGCCTGAGAAAGCGTGCCAAAAACGATCTGGCCACCCTCAGAGGGCAACAGGCCACAACGACACTGTATCCACAATTTTTGTACAACCTGAAGATATTTTTCCAATATCGCGGCCATGAAAGTCGTGTGAACTTGTACGGAAAATATTTCAACTTAAAATATTTATATGCTTAAAATATCTCAACTGATACAAACATTCTTTTGCGGATGTTATTCGTATTTGTGTGGCAAAAAGACCATTTTCAAAATCAAGCCATAGTTTTACTCCCGGTAAAGTGAAATATTATATGTGATGAGGGAAATATATCATTCAAAAAAGTGTATCATTCAGGCACTCGAAAATCCCTTCACCAAATATAATACGTTTTCATAACTATTTGGCTTAGAGCCCTAAGTGCATTGAGAGGAAAAGTCTTATAAGGCTTACAGTAAAGGCTTGAGTACATTGAGTAATTGACTTAAATGTGAAGGTCTACCGCGGTCAAAAGGCCTATAATTACGTAGGACTAATAACACACTCTACCACTTTCAGAAAAAAAATCGTCGTTCATGACAACCGGAAGGTTTTGAAAGCACATTCTTCCGAGCTGTTTTTTCTTCTTCACTCTTCAGTAACATAATGTTTAATGTGAGTAAGAAAATATCGATGGAAAAGAATAAGAAAAAAAGCAGAGAGAGACTTCCCTTAAATCCTTTCTTTCCCGTCGTCATCTTTTATATTTCATTCTGACTTGTGGCTAATGCCGAATGAATTTCATTCAACTAAGGAGGGGGCTCGCGAGGTCAAGGGTCTTAAAACAACTACCACAACATCATTGGTTGGACGTTGTCGTATTATGTTTCATTCGGCTAACACCAGACGATTGTTCTGTTCAGCTTCGGAGTAGACTTCGGGAGGCAAAAGGTTAATCCGGATTAATTTAATAAGGCACATAATCTGATTGCGTAATGACATATGATATCATATCTGCCAGAGTTGCTGTTAAATCTCTTTTCGCACGTGGAGTGTTGAAGGAGTTCTTAGGCGAAAATCCCGTCATCCGATTGTGATCATTTCTGATCTTATTTTAAAAAATTCCTATGAAATTAAGATGAATGATATTCCTGGCTTTTAATATTTTGTTTCTCTTCAGAGACATTCAGGTTCTTTCAAAAATGATAAGGGGACTTCTTTTAGTGTAATTTAGTCAACACTAAATGAGGTATAATACCTCTGGAAACAACCGATAGTAAACATTGAAAGTTGAATATTGAAACCCATGCCGGATTGTAAACTATTCTTTCCGTGTACTGTAATCATCTCGTTGCCGCGGAAACTGCTTTGTCTTAAGCTTTTTGTATATGTAAAGTATTTTTTATTTCTCTCCAGGCAAACAGCATTTATGTGGATTAAAATTAATAAAATAAAGATTAAATTGTGAACTAAAGATTCGTCCATATGAACACATCAAATGTTCTTAATTGTCTACATAGGAGCAGAAATTGCAATATTTTTATGTTTTAAGTTAAAAGGTATGTGAAACCAAGAGTCTTATATGATTAAAACCATTGCACACGGTGTAGTGGATTTTTTACGTACATAGAATGTGTAGTGGATTTTTTAGTGTCGTGTAACGGTTTGATGTTTGGTAAACTGGCATCGATGTCCCCCATTAGTTCTTTTTATTCAGGAAAATGTTAAAATGATTTTTTCGAGATCTTTTTTGTATAATAATGATAAAACAAAACGACAGTAACAGTGTCATAGAAGTCAGAAAGTGGCATTGGTAGCCGTAGAGAAAGTGACAGTACCCTATCGTTACTAATTTTCGTGGAAACTTAATTCCGTAAAAATAAGAGAGGCAAATTTCACGAGACTTAAATTAGGCGATTTAGCAGGAAAATCACGTTAAAAGGAACTAAATTTCGCGAAGGTTTTCCAATAATAAACAAATATAAATAGCTAGTTGTTGCCAATTACAAAGAACCAAATAGAAATGGTGTGTTTGACGACAGTAACAAGGACATGTTTCAGGAATCGAAGCAGGAGGAAAACTGTGTTTCTGAGGAAGTGATTATTAACACGAAAGTTTAGATACAGGATGAGAACGTTTAAAACAAAATATAATCACGTAAACGGACGTTAAACTCGATGAAAGTGTTTTAGCCAAGTACTAAATTTCGCGTCGAATTCCATTACAGGACCCAGTTGTTTAAAATGCGATTAGCTTAACCAAGGATTAGTGAAAACTTTGTGGATGAAGTAAAGCTAATGTAGGAAAGAATGCTAAATGTTTTATGTTGATATATCATATAAACATTGGAAGGTTTTAACTAAAATTATCAAAGAGAACATATCCAACAAAAGAGCCGATTAAATTTTAACTCAGGATTAGCGGTA
>JBAHVQ010000432.1:161085-175062 GCA_036872915.1 Nanipora kamurai | reverse complement strand
AAGGTTTTAACTAAAATTATCAAAGAGAACATATCCAACAAAAGAGCCGATTAAATTTTAACTCAGGATTAGCGGTAATCATCCTTTGAACGACCGGACCCAGGTGTATCCGAGACCAAGGCTCCATAGGGACAATTATCCGGAAAAGTATTATCATTAAAGACAAGACGTCGACATAAAACGTTTTGCTTTCCTTGCAAAAGCAGTGCGCCAGAACATCCTAATACGCGCAAGCCTACCTGTACCCAAAGGTGGCAGAAGATAGAAGTTATTGAGAAAGTGGGGGAACATACAATTTAGATACTCTGCGATGCATTCTGGTGAATTTTCAAAGTAAACTATGCGGGACAAACAAAAGTCGTGAAAGACACTATTAAGCTGAGGAACGTTTGATACTTTCATAATTTTAATAATGGAATTTCATATTCAATATTGTCTAAATTGGAAAATTCCAAGCTCAAGGCGATTAGAAATTGTGTTTAACCTGGAATTTCTTGGTCTTAACCTAGGTCTTCCCTTTAATTTATTGCTCTAACGCATTTTTGAAAAAATTAATTATAATGAATTAAATTAATGACGGGAGGGAGAGGATTCCTAGAGCAAAATTACGTCCGGGGGCAGTACCCCGCGCTTTCCATCACCCCAACAACAGCATAACGCTTCCCCCGTGGATCCTCAGAATAAGCGTCCAAGAGGCTGTAGACTATTGAGTCGCGATGCCCTAACGTGCGAAGACTCATTTTGATAAGAGGATACGTTTTTTTTCTGTGATCAAAAGCATTCGTTACTCCCAAAGGTATTCGCACTTTGCAGAGGGATAGAGTACGGTTTGTGTTGTGTTCTCGCGTCGCCTCATATTTGAGTTATATAATTAGCTTTTCCCAGCTATGCCACTGCACCCAAGTTAACCCAACCGATGTATGATAGGAAGTACCCAACTCTAGGCTTTACTTACATTCTACTCAGTAAACATTTTGGGTTTGTTGCGCTGAATGGCCTTAAATTTTTTGCGAACATAAGAATCCAACCCAGGCTACAAGCAAAACCAGTTTGCAGTGGGCAAAAAAGGCCCATGAATAATAATGACCGACACGACATCGTTTATGAATCCCACAAAATTTCAATTTAAACTGGATCGTGGCCCCTCTGATCTCTATCTGCGACAAAACTAGCCCATCAAAGGGCCGCTGTCAAAGGTGGGCACGTGGGGGGCAGAGCTCCCCTAAAAATAAATTTGAGCTCCTAAAAATTTTTCAAAAATGCATCACGAGGAACAGATTGCTTGAAGTAACTGACCTTTGAGGATCTCCAAATAAATTTTCGCCCCACCTACATGTGAAGACCTGGCTCTTCACACCTTTGATGGACGTCCTTAACCCTCTGGACAACAATTTTAGGGGAAAGTAGGTGGATTGTTGTTCTACCCACACAACTTCCTGAGAAGATCTGTGATTACTTCCTTGCCAGTGAAGACTTATTTCCACTTCGTCGTAAGAATCTTTTACTGAGACCCAAAAGACCAAAGGGACAATGTGGTTTCCATCCGTCGTTTAGGCAGTTAATGTCTGCGCGGGTTCATTAATTTTTGGCTTAATGTTGAATATCTTAAACGAATATGTCGGCCATCAACAATAAACTTCCGTTGTTGAGTAGGCAATTTGTGCTCGTGGCCGAGTACAGAGTCATTTATAGAAAGTAAAAAAGGAAATTTAGTTCATTTTGGGTCAAGATATTTCGATTTAAAAGGCAAAATGGTCATGTTTGTCAAGGTATGGTGCAACAATTTCGTCTTTACGAAAGAGAATTCCTTTTCGTGCGAAACAATGAATACGTAGTCACAGAAAACACGTTATTTCATGTTTGTCTTTGTTCAAGCCGCATTGTGGGACAGAATTTGAGAGTTTAGGGTCATTGCAGTGGGTCAACGTTATTACCATTTGAGAAGACATGTCGTTCGTGAGTCGTTATTTTGGGTCGCTGAAATACACTGATCCTCATCGAACTTGCGTGTACGTCTATGCCGTCGTTGGAACGTAGAATTTCAGTCTTTCCGTTAGGTCCTTCGGATATTCTCAATGATCAAAACGACGTTCAGTGGCTTTGTTTGGGGTTCAAAGAGCAGGTGGAAGAGCTTCATTAAGAAACGGCCGGCACCCCAAACTATAGCATTACATTGCGTTTACATTGGGATGAACACAAAATATAAAAGACAGGAAACCTGCCAGTCACAAGTCTTATTGCCCGATGGGAAAACAGATTACCGAGAATTTTTGACGACTTAATATCTTTAAGAAGGAAGAAGATAAGTTTGTATTCGTCTGAGAACTGTCAAGTATTCTTTGCCAGCGGAAATTTGAAAATGCTTATGTTTACAGATCCTTATTTAAATGTTTGCCCTCGGCCAACACCAGCTGTGCCAATGAAACACGCGAGCAAGGTGTGTTCATTACTGTCTTCTTAAAGGTCCATTAACTGACTCAACACGATGGTCATACAAGATTGTTGGCCTTATCAAACGAGATCGCAAACGACCGCAAACTTAACTTGTAAGGACTTGCGATTGTACCAGTCAAACGGTAGCACAAGTCGCCACAGGTTCTGCGCTCGGTTGGTTCCCTTGTTATTACGGCAAAGTGGCGGGTGTAAAAAACTCATCAGTACCTTACGCTATTACTCTTTTGAGTTTTTTTCTCCATAATCTGCTTGAAAATGGATCTTTCAAGACGTGAAATTTGACGTGAAATTTGAACCAGCTTTGATTAGCCCCAAGTTATCGCAACTAAGCCAACATAAGCCATCACAAGCTGCCGGTCGTACGGGGCTGATGCTAAAACTTGCGATGACCTGCGTTCTCGTTTGAATGATGTTGTTCAAGGTGAGTAGCTCAAGGCCTCGACAACTTATCCACTGGATATAAAGTCCTAACGATTCAACAGTGCCATCCATCCTTTGAAGAACTAATTCTAAACTTAAACTTACATGCAGAACTATTCAGTGGGTATCCTCCTACTCAGTGAATAGAATTTCAGTTCGGCGTGTTCAGCAGCGAAAAGACGTCAGTTTACTCAGGCCAGTTCAGTGGTTGGATAGCGCTGTTCTCTCGTTATAGCTTATCCACAAGATAAGCTATCCAGGCTTTGAACAACTAAGTCCCTGGCGTCAACGATTAGCTAGAATCTTGAGACAGTATTTCTACATAAGCAAGTGAATCATACATAAGCAGGAATAGCGCCTTGAGTCAATATGACATATGCCAGAACGAGTAATTTTTCATCCTGGCGTGAATAAGATAATGGCATCTCAAGGACACGATTCCGACTTACGATTCTAGTGAGTTAAGCAATCGCATCGGCCCTCAACTAACCCCTTCTTAGTTCACTTCACTGCATCTGTCATCTCCGCACATGCTGTGGCAGCTTGCTCACAGTACAGCAAACTTAATTAAGCTGAGTCGACTTAAGTACTTCTGTTTTGCAAGTGACAAGACTCGCAAAATTCATGACACTGGACACTTGACAATTGTACTTCAATTAGACTAAGTACGAGGACAGGTCATTCGATAACCTGACCGTTAATTTATCAGTTTAATCTGTTCTCAGATTTCTCACGCGATAAGACTGTCTGTAAGCGACGACAAGGCGGAACGGCAGCATGCTTGAATAAACTTAAGAAAGATGGAAAAATGTAGGATGCTGCCTAGGCAGTATATAAAACAGCGCAGAAAGTTAAAAGGTTAGTAGACTGCCGAGAATTTTCCTATACACATTCGGCAGTCTACCAACCTTTTAACTTTCTGAGCTGAATCAACCTAAGACAAGTGAATAAGTACCGGTGTTGACTTCGAGTTTGTGTCCATGTCCTTGGCAGTCAGCACTGCGTAGGCAGCGTTGAACCACGTATAACATTAAGCCAACAGGATTAGGGAGCCGGTGAGACGTTAAACAAAATACATTGCCTTTTTTATGAAAGCTTGGGTAGTGGCGAAATAAAAAATAAATAGAAACATTAATGTTCAACTTCCTGAAAAACTGTGATTTAGAATATAATAACGCTTAGAGCAAAGGCCATCCGACGAAAGGGCCTTCACAATTAACAAACGTCAGTATGTGTATTCTATTCAAAGTCCCGGCAGTTCCCCAATCCCTTTGGCTTTTTCCTAGGCTGTCATTCTGTTTTCGCCGACTAACTTCTCTAATGGACGACTCAACAGTCACACTAGGTAGTATAACGTTGCCTATTTTTTAGGAATTATTTTCTTGCACTGCAATATGCACGTTGAACTCGGCAGTTTGGTTACTGGATGTTGCCATTATTGTCAATATTGAGGTGTTAAGGAAACGTTTGTTGAAGTGAAATAGTTAAATACACCTCATGACCAAATGACAGAATTACACCTCAATGGTAGAATTTCCGGACGACCTTATGAGCACGCTTTTAGCCAAAGAGAAGGAATTACAAAAACTCTTGATATCGTCTCAGAAGAAATTAAAAAGAAAAAGCAGAACATATTTAAAAAGCGACGAGTCGTTTCGTAACTAATCAGTCGCAGTTGCATGCTTGGAGATTCATGGCATGCAGCAAAAGTCGTATGTGTAACTAATATCAAATTTAATGTTACACCAGATATTTACAGTACTATGCTGCACTAACTTTTATAATAAAACTTATATAAGAAAGAACATTGTTAGTGAAGAATTAATCATTTAATGAAGAATTGTACGCGTATTTGGCGAAATATTCGCAATTCCATGAGCGTGCAGCACTCCTGGTATTAGGAATACGTCGCCCAACACAAGAGCGCTACGCCTACGCGATCTTATGAATATTTTGTCAAATATAAGAGCGATTTTTCATTAATTCTTTGACTACAAGTGTTATTTCCTCACTCTATTAATTCCATCTCAATTGATTTTACGAGTCGAAAATGTGTAGTTTTCTTACAAAAATATACCACCCGGGCTGTACGTGGTATTTTTTCTCAAATACCTCATGGGCTGCTTTTTTAAATAACTCACATTCGAGACTGAAGAGTGTAATTAAGGAGAATCCAAATTTTAAGATCCAATCAAAAACGAGAAAAACCGAATGAGATAGAATCATCAAGCAAAAATTGATAGAAGCCATTTTTTTGTAGTCATTCCTTAAAATATTATGATCGGACGTAAAAAATATCATTCCACGGCAAAATAAAAAACATAATCATGTACAGGATTTTTGAAATGTTTACCCATTTTTTTCTACTAAATTGATCATTGATTTTAAGAGGATACCTGCTATACACTTGTATTGTTTCAGCCCGTTCATGCCGAGATGAAATTTCAGCCCTGCTTCATTTACAAATCACTGAAAGATTAACATTGCAATTGCATGGCAAAAATTCCACCCAGGTTAAAATTTTCAGTCGGCTCAATCGGGCGGAAAAATCCAATGTAATCGCACGAGCAAATTTTAGCCCGTGTTGAAAATTCAAAAACGAGTGAGAACTATGTCAAAATATGAAGGTTACTTCGTAATTTCCGCGTTGGTTCAAGTTCATTTTCAGCCGGGGTAGAAATTTCTCATGTAATCTGGAATATTTTCTGCCCGAAAAGCCGTCAGTAACGTTACTTCAGGTTCATCTCTGCCCGACATTAGCCGATTTTAGGAAAATCTTCCGATAATCAAAAACACTTCCAATATTAGCAAAACATCAAAAACAAAAAAAAATTAGATTATTAAGTCAGTTTCAACTTTTTTGTTTGTTTGTTGTTGTCTATTTTAGTTTATATCTAAAAATACAAATTGATTAAGATACTCCTAGTTTTGTCTCAAACATAAAGAACTTTTTTTTCAACGAATTTCTATTTATTCGGAATACATTGCCATTCTAAACTAACTACTCACCTCCCACTTTTCTGACACAATGTTGGAAAAACTTCCTCTTCTCGGTTTCATCTAGTCTCATCTAGCAAAGGTTTCAGCCTCGGAATTAAACACCGGCCTGGCTAGGATCACATTTTCGGGAGGTCACGGTGAATTTAGTGGGACTGCTCTTAGACCACCACATGGAAAGTTTTTCCTGGGACACATAACTATGTTAAAATTGCAAGAAATCATTGAATGAGACCATCAGTGGTATCATTTAACCCTCAAGGCGGGGCTACCAAAACCACGAAAATTTTTGTGGAACTAAAATTTTGCCAAAGATTTTCGTGTTTTCTCGTATAGCTGCAGGCAAGCATTTGCGGGAGAATCAATCTCTTTCTTCAGCCCTAAGGAAGTAAAAGTTTTCCTGACAAAACCTGACACTACCATAGTCTCCCAGGAAGCAGTTTGGCCTTCGTGGTGTCTATTTCAAGACTAACTAAAGCGCTAGGAAACATTGTGCCCACAGTTTCTGCATCCATGTTTCCTAGTTATGTTTTAGTCGGCCTTTAAAGTGTTTGTTGTTCATGTACCTCTCCGTGGTCTACATTTTCTATCCGAATTTTGGGTAAGAATGTCAAAAGTGGACGACGTAGTTATTTCGAAATAACTCAACTACCTTACTTCACCACTCTATACAGGCAAAAACTTGCTCATGCCAAAGCCACGCCTTGGATCCAACCCGGATCGAGCCACTCAGGCTGACAGATAAGCCGATATTTCGTTCAATTCATTCGTAAAATTTTCCCATCAAGAAAATATAAAAAGCTAGATGTCACAGGACACATCTATTACATGGTTTTCTCCATTAAAATTGATTAAACTTGGAAACATATATGACATTTCTCGCAACAAACACCGTTGAATTCCCCAGGCTTATCAAAATTTTCTTTCTATATCATCCGTGCTTTGTAGACTCAAATTTCTGACAGAAATATTCAGTGGGAAAACCACCGTTCTTCTAATATCAACATATGTCATATTGAGATAAGTGGATAGTCTCCCCATATACATACGCCAGTAATACTCAATATTGTCGAAAATCCCAAAGAATGGCAAAAATGTTGAATGGTATGGACCATACCTCGGAACATACCAAACTTGAAGATGTTCAAGGTTTGTTTAGCAATATTCAACTTTGTTCACCTCCACTCAACTGTATCCCTAAAGAGTGGTGTAATGTCTTCAACAAATTCAATTCAACAGTGTTCAGTGTTGAAAGATGTTGTACAGAGCGTTGAAAGTGTTTGACGGACAGAAGGCTGGACATACGAGCAAACAAATTGAACATCCGACATTTTAATCCTCTCTGATGACCTTACTCCTCATGGAAAAATCTGAAAATTGAAATCGCCAAACAAAATGGGATGGTAAAAATTTTTTGAAAAAACAAGACTGACCCTCACCTATCTAGCGACCAACCGTTTCTAGCCTTTGCTATCACAGACTTTAAACGCACGAATTATTGGAAACCTGCGTTAGTGTTGATATAAACGATTCCATGAAGCCTTCATCAGAGTATGTTTAGATTTGTTCCCAGTCGCGAACGGTTTGTTTGAGACTTGAGTGTTGCAAAAAGGTTGACGATTGCATCGGACTTTATACAAGTCGTTGCTACAAGTTTGATATTGCTTGCGTGGCCTTTCAACAAGACAAGTTGCTACACAACAAGTTCTTCACTGCTTGGCAAAAGAACAGCGTTGTTTATACAACTGTATACGGCTTCTTAGCAAAATATAAACGTGTTGAACAAGCTGCGAGCTTTTTTTTTATGTTTATGCCAGAATACTCAATCTTCGGCATCACTTTAGGACTGCAATGGCCGACAGTTCGTAAAGCTAGCGCAATACGCCGATAGGTTGATTTTTCCATGCCCTTAATATTTAATTTTCTTGATTATGAACTCATAGTAAATTGTGACTGGACTTCATTTGTAAATTCCACAGTGAACTTGCTGTTGACTAGTCGGTGTTCATCTAAATTCTTTCTTTGTTTTCGAAATTGACAAATTGTAAAAGCATCCTAACCTCGGCCCACAAATCTTCTGGATCTTGCTCATCATTATCACTTATCCGGCTTTGTAAGCATGAATATATTTCGAAAATTCCTTGTTTATCTTTCATCCAAAGAAGCTTCGGCTATTTTAGTATCTGCCTCCAAAGATTCAGAGACATTAGAGACGTTAAGTACCTCGTTTAAAGGCAAACGGATAAGACCGATTCGCGTTTGATGTCTAACTCGAGTACGTCAACTAGACTACTTTGAGCGTTAAATTGTCGTTTGCCCGAACCTTGAAGATACAAAGAATGTGCCGAGGGTTTCCTCTTTTAGGTACTTTTTAAAAACATTTCATGCCACCTAGCTTGTTCCAAAACGCTGTTCCGGGCTATTTTGACCAACAACGTTACACATTTTTGAATTGACCCATCTGCCATTACCCATGCATGGCCCATGATCTGGTGATGATTAATACAGCTGTCCGCGAATGCAGTTGATAATCAACTGTTGATTTCTGTCTTGTGAGCTTTCTTCATACTAAAAAATACCTTCGTTTGTGTGGTGTAACATGCTAGCAACAATCCAACCAAAGTTTTCCAGAAGCATCAAACAAATCATTTGAAAAAAAATAAAAAATGCTGCGTTCATGACAAACGTGAACTGACTACTCACGGACAACGGCAAGACTTGAGAAAATCGCGATCAAGTGTTAATTTCACGTTTGCCGTTTGACGTAAACGTGATCTCGTACCTCTGCAATGTCTCAATTCTTACCACGTCTAGCAACAGTATTATTCTCATCGAGAATGGAGAACCTCCAATATTTTCAACAAGGCCATCAAATGTAAGCCTGGTTCATACTAATAGAGCATTTGAATCAAATGATCCGTACGATTAAAATGTTATCACAAAACATCCAATGGGGAAAAAAAGATATAATTTTGTGGTGGTACCTATCATGCACTTATATAATTCTATTGCAGGGCCTGTTTTATTGTGGTCGAAGCGTGATGGTCACATTTTGTGGTCTTGAAAATTCCAAAAGTGGTTTCCAAGGGGTCGTTTATATGAGCCGGGACACTACGATTGATCATGCTGTAGTCTCGTTTCATCAAAACCTTACTACCTGTAAAATACACTAAATATGTAAATACTAAATGGAATTGCTTAAATTTGGCTACCGGAAAAGCCCAAAGTTAATTTAAATTACCTTTTGTGGCCATAAAAAGATTTCGTGACATGAGTCAGCCGAGATAGCCTGACTGGCCAGGCTCTCATAATCTGCCCATTAGTGAAAGCATGAAGTACTCCGTTTCCAAGAACGAAACAAAACGTTTAACAAAAATAATTCGAACATATTCCTGACACTCGCCTGACGCTTCATGCTTTAGAAGTTTCGGTTTTCAGACAACAAACATGCAAAACAACCGGGTAACTCCAAAGATTAGCAGCATTTTTATTTTTATGTACTTCCAGGTTTCAACTGACTTGTAGTCATCGATCCTGCTTTCAATATTCGGCACAACCGTTATTTTGTATCGTTACGTGGTTTCACTTTTGTAACCCGTCTTGGATTTTTCAACAGCAAAACGACACCAAAGCTTCCTAAAGTAGGCCTTGAATTAAATGAGATAATTATTTGTAGGACAACAATTCAATAAAAGTATTTCGTAATTCGTCGCCTTTGACTGACAATTCTTTCATTTTTTGGTAACCTTTTCATGAGGCATAAAATTTTTTGGTAACCTTTTTCATTTCACTGTGGTGTCGCATTATGAGTCAAATGTTGTGGGCATGAAAATTCTAGGTGTGGGTTCGAAAGTGAAAGCATTAAAAATGAAGAATATGATCGAATTCTTTTTGTGGAAAGGTTTGCCAACTGCCGTTCTTCGTCGAAAGGACTGAAAGTCGACTTTTGAAACTCGCCAATATGTCAGTGTGCTTTTTGAAGCGTTCCTGAAGGACAAATCGGTTCGTCTTGTCCCTTTCTAGCAAAATCCAAGACGCCACAAAGTACATAGGGCTATAATTAACTTTCAGATGAATTCCGGTCATATTTCCGTCCCGCAACGAATGGCTGACAAAAGTGATGAGCTTGTGAATTTTTGCTTCCCACGTGAATTCCTTTCGACTGCATGTAAATTTACGGCTCTCCCCACGGAGAAACATTAACTTGTTAGTAAACGTTTCTAAAAAAATTCAAATTTCCGTTCTGTTTCAAAGGAGAGAGAAAGACCATTTACATTACACAATGAGCAGGATATGAAATTAATCCACTAAATCCCTGGTAGCTTTGTCCCGAGGGCTTCGGGAGCTTTGTTGAAAGCAGAAAGTTTACCTGTGCCAGAAAACTAAGCGGTAAACGGGCCCAGTCTGCTCTCATTTGTTTACGTTTTCCCAGCGTTTCGGGATGGCATCATGACGTGTAAATTTTACGTTCTAGAATCTAGACCATTCGTCTTTCCCTCTTTGCCTTCATTACCTCATGCTTTCGGCTTGTATCTGACTTCGTTGACAGGAGTTTTGATTAAAGTTTCTATTCAGCACAAGTTCTTGCCGTCATTTTTAGTTTGCTCTCACAGGAAATGTGTCCAGAAACATGTCAAACATTTTAATAACGCTTAGAACGAAGTTATTGGCGCTTTGCCAAAGAACCGGAAAGGCTCGAGAAGTATCCCGTAGAGGAGGAGGGACGTCATTTGCTTAAGCCACTCAAAGGTCGCAAGGAATGTGAATCACTTCGACGCAGCGGATCGTATTCAACGATGGGTTGCTCTTTTGCTGCTATTCTTGTGGGTTTTATATTCATTTTTGTCCTGTGTTCGAGTTTGGGCTATCATTGTAGAGCAGAAAAAGGTAAGAGTCATTAAATGTTCACGAGTCATTGCGTCAGGAGATTTTCTGTAGGAAATCGAACGACTTAGTCGAGTTTGTGGTATCGCTTACACTCAGTGACTTTGCCGATCTTCCTTTGAGTTATCTGTTCTCTCGATGCAAATGTCTAGTGAATACATGTAACTTTAATACAAATAGCCCGAAGATGAATATCGCTGTTTATTACAGCTACGATTTATTAACGGTATCCAAGTGAAATACTTGAGGACAAACTTTGACTTTCCAGCCTGTTGACTTTTCTTGTCTATTCATACACGTGTCTTCAGAAGTAAATTCCGCCGTCGTGTGATGGTAGAAGACAACCTTAAATGTAGTTAAAAAAGGTCAACCACACTGTAGTCGGCAAAAAAAGTTTTTTATGTGCTGTGGTCAAATGTTATTAGTACCATACAGACTTTAAATACCGGTGGATGAAAGCGAAAGATCGATATTTCTCAAAACGGAAACAGGCAATGACTGCTCGTTCGCGTTTGTCCCTCAAGAAGCTTTGTCAACAAATACGTTTGAAATGATGTTATTTTTGTATTGTAAGATAGCAATATATTTTTCATCAATGGAAAATCTATCCAGGTTGTAACCAAAACACACAACCGACGCCGATCAGCCAAAGTTTAAACATTTTGTTATCTTTATAATGACAGGCAAGGCTTTAACTCATTTCCAATATGCTGATATCAGCACAAGTAAAGTAGTTAAATCTTGCACGTTCTTGACTTTCGTTCACTCAAAATTCAACACGCACATCCTATAGCAAAAGTTTATCGTGTGGTTGCTGGTGATTGTTGTGTATATTTTGACCCGTAATCTCAGACGCTTGAAATCTGTAAACAGAAGGCTGTTGTATCGGTATTATCGGTATACTTAATTGTGGGCCCATATTTGATGATGTCTTGCTTGAAAGACGTTCACTGTCTGAATGTTGGCATGAAATAAAAGTGTAAAGGCAAGGTACAAGTTTTAGTACTTGGACAATCTTGCTACAATACTTTTTAAGATCTTGGATTTGATACTATAAACAGCGGCAAGTTCTGTAATTGTGGCTTGGGGTAAACAGTGTCTCAGGTTACAGAATGAATATTCCTGGTTGGTGTGGATTTTGAGGAAATTTAGTGGTAGACCAAGGAGACTTGGATTGTGACGGTGTGAGCTTAATGAGAGATTCAAAGATCAAACTGAACACAGCCGTAGGATTTTTTTTACTCGGAATTTCGCTAAGTGCCGATTATATGTTTTGCAATGTTTGCTCATCTGGCGCCAGCAAGCTGGTTAGTTAATTCTTCAGTTTAAAATGGTTTCCTTTTGAAATAAGGTAAAATCTCCCAAGGAAACGTTTAGTGATCTCACGTCAGATTTTTTTTCCCACAAAATATTCGCACCTTTTTATCGGAGTGGCTCCTGATAGCGCTTGAAAGCTAACATTTCTGTTAACTCTGGTTGTAGCCAGAATATTTCGACCGCGAAATGTCAGTCGATACTTGTCTCTTCCCAGTACACTGTGAATTTGGTTCAACTTTTCATTGTTGATTGACTCAACTGGCGTGCAGTAAAAAGGAACAAATTGAAACCTGGCGAACTCTGTGCCATATTTGGCACAATTAATCATAAAGTAATTATCTTCAAGTTTTATCAGAAGAGACCATATGAGAAAGGCATTAATAATCCCACAGTCTAACCCGTTTACTCCGAAAAGGATATTACTGTTTAGAAAATGCTTTTGTTAATTATTCTTCTCCAATTTTTTTGGCAAACATGCTAAGATAAGATTGTCGATTTGTCATTATCGTCGTTGGATCAGTGTTTCCAATTGAGAGCAATCCGTTGTACATTAGCCATTTATTTGGAAAGAATTCGTTACTTCATCCGATGTTCACACGAAAATTTGTGGTTTAAGCGAACCTTAATGGTCTGTTTTAAAAAAACAGTCAGCTATTATAAAAGGAAGTTGGTCTTTCATATTGTTATTGAAAGAACTTGCTATTATTAGCATATCTGGCATTCTTCGGCTTTTTAACGACGAAAAATGATAATGTAGTTTTTAGAAATAAAGCAGTGAGAGTTGATTTTGCCTGATGATGAGGAAACTTGATTGTTTCCTTGGTCATATAGTGTCTCTAGTAAACATTATTGTCCCCAAACTGTTCACATCAATTAAAAAATTGCTATTCAAAAAACTCAGCTAGTGTACCTAGAAGCAAAATTCTTTCAAATATGTGCAAAAGTATCAGTATTTTACATAAACACTTTGATATTAAATATATATACCGTAGAGGACCCAAAGTTCTTTACAGCAGTCTCTAATCCATTGCCAACAGATTGATCCTTCGACAAGACAGTAAAATTATCCAAGTAGTTTCAATGGACCATGCAACATATCTATTTCTGGTTTTCCAGGTTTTGTTCAGTTTCTCTTCAGCAGTCACTACTGACACGTGCACATGTTTGCAGTAAGCTCAAGTATACTTGCACATTGGCTTTTCACAAAGCCTTCCTTAGAGAGCTTAGAGAAGGCTCAGTTAGGTTCTATACCAAACTGAGTTTTTTTTGCCCTTTTTGCTGTTAATAAAGCAAATCTACTGGACTTCTTGCTGTAATTCTAATGTAGATTTAGTGCGAATTTTCATGTACACTGTTGATATTGATATTTAATCTGGAATACAGACCTTAGCATTGTCTGAAAAAAGTTGGGTAGAAATTTGTAAATTAAATCCCTGATGTTAAAAATTTAAAAAATTAGTATGCCCCAGAATGGCTCCTTTTATTATTTTATTCTGGCTAACACTTGACAATTTAACTTGTCAAAGAGATTGAGACCACTTGGTAAACAAATGGGTTAAGTGACTAACTTTAGCCATCTGAAAGACTGCAAATCACCAGAAATAAGTATATAGTTAAAAAGTGCTACCTGTACACTGAGGAACTTTGGATGTTCCATGGAACTTTGCATGTCCCATGAATGTAAAGTAAAGTTCCTTTATTTATACTGGATAACCCTATCTGCTAAACTACGCTGTTATCCCTAGAGGTCCAGTAAGGGCCATCCCTCGTGGGTCCAGTATTACTACAGGAGGAAACTGGAGTACCCGTAGAAAACCTGCGATGTTTAGTAGAGTTAAACTGGACAATACTTTTCTCACATGTGACCAAAGTAACTTTAATCAGAAAACTACACGGAGCCAGAGT
>JBAHVQ010000432.1:135727-150650 GCA_036872915.1 Nanipora kamurai | reverse complement strand
TCGGTAAATTTTCTCAAGTGGGTTCAGGCTTCCCCAGAAACTTTTCTCAGTCCAGTCTAACATCAAAACAAAATTGAGTTTTCCATATTGGACACAATTTAAAAACTGGCTAAAGAAATCAAAATGCATGTAAAAATCGGTGGATTCAATTCTAGAATTATGGAATGCATTGAAAGAAAGGCAGATCATAACCAGGCCGCTGTCGAAGTAATATTTAATTCGTCACCCTGGTTACACTTGGAAACCGGTCGTCTGACGCCCGCTAACGTCGAGCGCTGCTACTGCTGACGAAATGCCTAAGCTAATAATGAGTGAACAGCTTTGGTTATGGTCTATGGGAAAGGAAAGTGATTGCTAAGCACAAGTGAAAGACCGTTGCGAGTACAGCAGCCACTTTCACCAAGCGTAATTAACCAGCAGACCATATTCACATTGCTGAGTTCGCTGTACATCACAGGTAGTTCCACATTGCCCGGGGTGCAAACGGCCAGTTTAGGACTTTCCGTACTTTAGAATTCAAATTTGGCTGAGTAACTAAAATTCCCCCAAAAGTGAAGACTAGAATTGCCTATATTGCATTCGCATCGTGAATAATTGTTAGTACATGAATTTTTGAATATTTTAGGGGTTTACTTGTTCACTAGGTCACCGTGAGGGAGGCCTGTGGTCATAAGACCCACCCCCTATACCCCTCAGTGCTAACTTGGAACAACGATGTGGCTGCTGTTGTGTATCAATTGCGGTTGAAGTGGGGAAAGCGCGCTAATCTTTAAAGGAGCGTGTTAGGCAATCCGTGCATTCTCGGGAATGGTCTTCGTAGATTGAAACAAACACATGAACCTGAATTAGGGACTTAATCATCGCTAAAATAGTAATTGATAATTATGGACTTAATTAATATTTAATTATTCATTACGTCGACAAACGCCCTGTACCTGGTACACACCGTTATATCTCAAGTGGTAACAAGCTCGAATAGAAGTTCGTGCAAGGATACCCCAGATAATGTCCACTCTGAACAGTCAGTGAAACTTTCTTAACGGTTTACTTGAAAAGCAAGGTGACTCATTTATTACAAATGACGAATTGTTAATCGTTTTAGTTACTTTAACATACAAGTAAATTTACTGTGACGTATAATTAATGAAATAAGTGAGTACATGTTTTCGTGAAGAGATTCCGGTAAGCCAAATCTTGCCCACGAAACCGGATGTCGACGTAATCCTAGTCCTGATCGCAACCCTAACAGTCCCTGGAATCCTAACCCCAACCTAAACCAAATCTAAAAACTAATGCAAACTTACATGATTTCGTAAAGCTCCGCTAATGATGTACGGGTTAGAATTAAATGCGCAGGGCTTGATCCCGTGGTTTTTCTTACGCCAAATATGGATTGATGAGCACATAATATATCTGGCTTTTGCGTTTTCATTTTCCCCTTTACCATTGTAATTCCTCCGGCTCATGAAGGCCACAGAGACTTTATCCACTTATGTTTGTTTATTTTTTTGTGGGATTTTCAGGAGAATTTGCTAGAGTGCACAAAGGTTTGCTTTGCCGTCCTAATGAGCCTGCAATCCATGTTGCTGTTAAAGTTCTGAAGGTATGAGTACCGATTCATGACATCGAATATTTGCTGGTGCAGGTCATGGACCGCTTGAACTAAGGCGGGATAGCTTATCCGGTAGATAATCTTAAGCTCTATAATCTACAGATATATTTCATATCCAATACATAAAAAGACAGGAGTTTTTGCGGTAACGTCATGATTTTTATCAAATCTGCTTAGCTGGCGTCAAATCACGACTTTCAGAAAACATAACTCAAGTTATATAATAGTAAAATATTTATAAAACATTTTAAATAAAATGTTTCAATATTTTACTACTGCAGTCATGCTTTGAGGACGAAAGCTCAGCAAAGTTCGATAAAAATCATAACGTTGCATGAAGCAACTGATGCTTCGCTCTAGTGCTGTCACCAGTTGCTGATAGTAAAGTATTCCAGTGAAATATCGATCATCCAAAGACCCCATTGGCGTAATAACGTACCAATTTCCAGACAATTTTCACCTTGGAACAGAACAACCCATTTCTTCAGACACAAGTGGGACATTGTTTTTTTTGCCATTGGAACATAACCTTTGAATCAAAATATACTAGGTTATTGAAGGGCAAAGTACGACCATTACATGGCAAAAAATTACATTTTTTTGTTTTACAGACTTGTGGGTTAAGGGGACGTTTATCTGGACTAATAGCAAAATTATTTTGAGACATAGAAGTTTAGTTTGGTGGATTTTAGAAATATGCAAAATTTCAAGTGATTTCGTCAAATAACATCAAAAATTTATATATATACATAATTTTGTAGTAAGTCTCGATGGCGTGTCGACCGTATGACGTAATGACATTACCAAGCGCGATGTCACAAGTTATGGCAAACATATATTGCTAAAAGTGTGCTGTGGGAGTTGGGGAGTTAATTCAAATAAAACAAGAGTTAATTTGCACTTTAACGAAAAGCGTTTCAGATTTTTAATTTGTTTTTACTGGGTATTTTAGTATTATCATGTGTGTATTTGCTTTATTAGTTTTCTACGTGCCAATTTGGATTGTTTTGTTTCAACTTGTGCCTCTCTTTTATAGCCCGGTTCTACTGCAAAAAATCGTGAGGATTTTCTTACTGAAGCCGCTGTTATGGCTCAGTTTAAAGACATGAACATCGTCCATTTGGAGGGTGTTGTTACAATAAGTAAGTGGGATTTCTGCGCTCGACCACACGATAAGTAATGCTTGGTTTTGATTGCTACAGGTTACTTTGTCAGTAATTGCATCTTTGCATTTAACTGCCTCACTATTTTAAGCAGTTTTTATTTTTATTCATGTTCATAGGCCATCCAGTGATGATAATAACTGAATTCATGCACAATGGTGCTCTTAGCACATTCCTGGCCGTAAGTATTTTGTACTGGTATAGAATGAGTTTGAGAATGCTGTATACCTGCCTGTGTTCTCATCAATAGTCAAAAGGTTGCGGTTCCGATCCTACTCTGCTGCGGCTTGTAAACATCCGAGTGTATGAGTCTTACAAATGTTCGTACATCTTCTTTCGTTTCTCATGTGACTCATACTCTTTGTACTTTCCTTCTCAGGAAAACAAATGTCGTTTGTCCGAAGCCGATCTGCTAACGATGGCTAGGGGAGTCGCATCTGGAATGAAGTACTTGGCACGAATGCGCTTTGTGCACAGGGTAAGCATTTTACTATTGGACGGAAACTTAAAGTGCCTATGCAATGAAAATTAAGTTTGTCTTATCCGTAAGAACTCTTGGAATTATAACGCAACATCTTTTACACCTTTTCCATATCTCACTTCGTTCTTGAGATATTAAGATTTACTTGATATGTAAATTACACCCCGCATACGTCACTGTACATAATGAGTTATTAACTCGTTGGTGCCAGATTCAGTCAGGAGTGATAGATACAGACTTTAGTGTTTCACTCATGCTAACGCCAGATTATTTTTCTCTGGCTAACGCCAGACGATTTTACTCGTCAAAGGGAATACCCTCCGTTACCAAGGGATTACAAAATCACACATATCTTTGAAATTATTCTATTAAATCACTACAAACTTTGTTTTGTGTTATGGGGCAAGTACACCCACGTTCACAGTTCCATGCATGCGACATTGTTCAATAACTTCATCAATACTGGTAATTTTACAACAAGTCTTTCACATGGAGTCTTCTACTGGGGCCAGCTTGCTGTATTAACGCGTCTGCTTTTGTTTTCAGTATTCTTTGATTGCGTTGTAGCGCGTTTCCTTTCACACGCCCTCTAATGTTTTTGGTTTGAATCTTTCTCGTAAGGATTTGGCGGCCCGTAACGTTTTGGTTAGCGAGAATTTGGTATGTAAAGTAGCAGATTTCGGATTGACCCGAGAGCTTGAGGAATCTTGCGAGGGAGAATATGTGACACAGGTTTGTAAACGTCTTTTGTCAGCAATACTCTGCAATAGGTTGTTGAAGCCTGATCTCCACTTCGCGGAATTTTCCACTTGACGGAATTTTCGTCGCGGTGTCGAATTTTTCTTAGATTAGATTAGTTCCACACCAGAGCTCACGAAACGAAGAAAAATTTTGCTCCGCAGGAAAAATTCCACCTGGTGTAAGACCGGCTTAAGGAAGGCTGCGAAACGTTAGAAGTTTGAGGGAGTAATGTTTTTCTACTGTTAAGCGAGAGCGCTGTCATGAAGGACGGATAATGACCTCGTTGGCGGTTTCTTTAAATCGTCAACGTGATCATTTCGTAGTTTCTTTCAATGCACAGTGTTGAAACGTTCGAAAAATGCTCGAAACGTCAGTTACTCGTTAATGTTTTTTGCAGTCAACAACCTTTTAACCTATTCAGTTTGAAAAAACTGCGTATGCCACACTCCGTTTAAATTACCGACAGTCAATTTATTCCTCCGAGATAATTACTCCGTTTGAATTATCGACCTAACTCATTAAGGTCCCAGAAAATTGAAAAAATAGTTCCAGAACGTTTGCTTAACTTCATACCACGGTTCGATGGGTGGCACCTTGACATATTACGCGCGCGAAAAACCACTTTTCTGGGTCAACTTTTTGCACAGATTTCAAGAAACTTTGTTTCGAGTCGAAATTCGAACAGGAAGCAGGTCAGAATAACGAATGTTTTCATAGTTCACTTATGACCCATTTGAGCGGTCGGACCGAGTGGAGTTAAAGGACCCTTTACACTTTAGATTTCTTGCCCTGCGATTACTTAAACACTGAGTAAACGAGCTTGACGAACATCCTCTAGTCGTTCTGCCCTGGGATTGTCGTCCTGGTGTATGGAAATCAACCCCTGACAGTCTATGAAGCAAGTTATCTGTTTGTGATTCGCTCCAGTTCGTTTTCGATGCTCTCGTGAGTGTAACATATACACGAAGATGACACCCGTGAGGCAAAGAATCGCATGTGTATAAATTGGCCTTAAGGTTGCTGCTGCATCGATAGCTTTACGTTTTCTTGGACATCCGTGTTTTACTAGCAATCTTCTATAAGACCAATAATTCTTGCTTTCGTGTTGTACCTTCATAGCATAAGAAATCTTCGTTCTTATTAAGTTTCATACATTCTTGCATTTCCCAGGGAGGTAAAATACCAATACGGTGGACGGCTCCGGAAGCGTACAAACACCAGCGTTTTACGACTGCGAGCGACGTGTGGAGCTATGGCATTCTTTTGTGGGAAATCATGTCATATGGTGAAAGGCCTTATGGCAACTGGGATAACTATATGGTAAGGAAATATGTATGTGTATGCTAGCGAAATTCTATTTCTTTAAGTCGAATTTATGGAGAATGAAAAACCCAACTGGGCGAATCATGTTGGCAGGATTCGCAAATGTGCCCAAATTAGGTGATTTAGCCAGAAATTGCTGCTTGTGAGCCATATTATTTGAAATGACACAACCGGGAGTACAAAGTGAGTTACTTTGACTACAGAAGTCTCACTTGAATATAGTTCAAAAATGTCCTACGCTACAATCTGCTTAATGTCTAATACTATAACGACGACTTACTGTATGAGACGTAAAAAGAATGCTGTGTCATGTGAAAGAATTCAAATTAAACATGTTTTCCCCTTGTAAATCCGTCAGGTTTAACTTACCATGACTGACATCCACAGGATTTTTCAAACTGCTTGAACTGCGTTCAGTAATTTTTTTCCTGTGAGGTATCTCAATTCTACTAAACACATTGAATACATTAATGAGAAAATACCGCGTAACTCACGAGTGTGATGTCAAAAGAAATTGCAATCAAATGCATCGCTACACCTGATATTTTATACTGTAAATTATTCTTTTTCGAGAATGGATTTTCCGATCCCAATTCCTCAGTATGGCCGCCAAAATATCGATCAGTTTCGTTGGGTGAACATTAATTTGTTTTACCCAATGAACAATTTGAGCCCGAAGTGTCGAAAATTTCCCCAAGTTATTGTGAAACGGTAGTCATAACGACTCCGCTCTGCAGTGTAAATTTGCAAACCGTTTGTTTGAAAATGACGACATGTCGCTAATTGCTGTTTTTTCCCGCAAAGCCACCCTTTGTTTTATTAGTTTTATTTTCACCTCGGTTGTATTTTTTTCTCCTCTTTTTGTCTTTGATAGGTAGCTAGTGTAATTTTTAAGTTGTGTTCTAAGTTAGTGTTATTGAGTCTTCGATATTTCATGCCGATATTTTCTTTTAGGTCATGGATCAAGTAAACCAAAATTACAGGCTCACGGCTCCCACGGTAAGTTTCTGCGTCTTTTATCGAGTCATAGTCGCAGGTCTTCAATTTGGTTGCGGAAACGAGGGCTACAAAAACAGATATTAATTGGAATATTAGCTGAGGGTTCTTTCAACGTTTTAATAGCAATGCTTCGAGGCTTTAATGAACTATGCTCCTCGTTTTACTTAAAGTGGTTATCCGATGAATAATTTGCCTATAAGGTGTTTCGATAATGCACGGATGCTGCGTAGTAAGATTTCGTAGTCTTTGCGATCACTTCTTCATTCTATTGATGAAAGCTTCACAAAGTGACCAGACTGCATTGAGCGCATGCTGAGTTTACATCGTGCAGTTGATAGCTAAAGCCGGTCAAAGGGACCGGTATCAACCGGTTACATGCAACTGTTTGCCATAATTAGCTACCTTTATTGGAAGTAGCTGATAATTCTCCAATAGCAATTTACAGTACAGAGTAGAAAGTTAAATGCATTTAACCTGAGCCCAGGGAACTGTCCGAGGAACTTTGTAAATGTTCTTCGGAACATACCAAGCAATAATGTAAAAATTTCGAGTTGTACCATATAACACCGACCCCCTGTAGGGTACGTAGAATTCATACGTAGAACCCTACATACGAACATGTTCAAAATGATACATTATGAAAAAGCACATCTATTAAACACGTCAGCGATAAGGTCCGCACTTTCTACTATTTGGCTAAGCTATCTAAGCCATTTTGATGCATTAACGTTTACAGACGTGAGATCAGCTATCATTTATTTTAAGACGAAAAGTATTACCAAAGTAAAGTGCTGCCACTTTATAGTGTATTCTTTATTTTACATTGTTACATACTTGTTAGAGGTACGAAAAGGTTTTCCAGAAGCTATTAAAGCTCGTGTTAACCGCTTCATTGTGTTGTAACTTGGTGCATGCTTTCGTGGCTAGATATGGGTACTATAAAACTTTTTTCTTAAAGATCTCTTCCCCGCTATAGTAATTTAGCTTGGCTCGCTTAAGATACCACACACCTGACGGCAATGAGTTTTGTTTGTTTTATAGAACTGCCCCAAGATTGTGTATCAGTTGATGATGGAATGCTGGAAATTTGACAGAAGTCGGCGGCCAGCTTTTGCTGATATCGTAGAAATGTTAGAAAGGTGGATTCGCAATCCTTACCTGCTTAAGGATTATGAATATGTGGCAGAAAAGTAAGTACAGCAATCGGAGCTTTTTCTTCACGCGTGCATGTTTATTAATCTTTATTTCAAAGACTGGCATGGTAACCAATACCTTTAACAATGATTAAAAAGAATACGGAAATTTAAAGTGTATTTGAAGTGAGAATTAATTTTTTCTTATACGAAAGAACTCTTGAAATAACGCAACATCTTTTACACTTTTAGCATATCTCACTTCGTTCTTGAGATATTAAGATGTGTTTGATACGTAAATAACACCTTGCATAAGTCACAGTGCATAGTGGGTTGTAAAATTACCAATATTGTTGAAGTTATTGAATGATGTCTCATGAAAATGTGAATGTGGATGTACTTGCCTCATAACACTAAACAGATGAAGTTTCTCGTGATTGACTAGAATAATTTGAAAGATGTACTTGATTTTTTTATAACTCATTATACACTATGACGTACGCAAGATGTTATTTATATAATCGGATAAATCTTAATATCTCAAGAACGAAGCTCACTTCGTTCTAAAAAGTAAAAAATGTAAAAGATGTTGCGTTATAATTTCAAGAGCTCTTTCATGTAAGAAAAACTTAATTTACACTTCATATAAACTATAAGGTATTTAAATAAGCAGCAAAAAGTTACAACCAAGATTAATTATGAAATCGAAAGTATTTACAAACTTGATCAATCCTTTGAAGTTTTGCATGGTGATAATTTGATAAACTATGTTAAGTTTTTGGAACACCACATTTTATTTAAATAAATTTAATTTATTTAATTTATTTATTTAATTTATTTATTTAGTTTATTTAAATAAAACGTGGTGTTGCACAAACTTAACGTAGTTTATTTACAAACCATTCACAATTTCTTCGTAAAACACTTAGAGGCAAAAAAAGAGTTTTTAAAAACGTTCAGTTGTACAAGAGTAATGGTTGTAAAATACACTAGATCTTGATTCATAATTGATTCAAATTTTACTAGGTAGACATTTTTGAAACTTTAAGTTATAAATCTGTCCATGAATTTATCTAAGTTTTCACGGCGTCCCTTGAGAGTCGAAATTTACGTATGGTCCAATGCTTTTCTGTCGTTTAAAGTAGGTAAAATTATTTTTAAAGTACGCTTTTGTAAAGTTTCATTTTCGTCGCTCAAATACTTAGGAATAATTTAATGCCATACTTGGAAAACGTATTCAAGAACTGGTCGGATGATCGTTATGTATACAATCATTAAATAACCTCAGCAAGTAGAGACTCTACATACATACATTCATGCATACCTACCTACCTACCTACCTACCTACCTACCTACCTACCTACCTACCTACATACTTACATACCTACATACTTTATTTAATCAAGGTGGATAATTTACATCCTTACACACGTATTCTTCAAAAATCAAAAGCTAAAGCTCCCTATTAACAATTGCTGACAGGACAAAGTTAGGTGATGGTTTGGCGGCAAAAGTACAGCGAAAAGGCGGATAAGAGTTTCCTTCCCCCTCGAAAATCAAAAAGAAACTTGAGAAGAAAATGTTTAAAACATGTTGGGCATTCCCGTTATGTAGCCTCCGAAATTTGATATTTGGGGTGATAGATTCAATCACGAACTTGTCGAACTTTCGTCGATAGTTATGTAGTATTTTTTTTATCAGCAATTTAAAGTTTTGAGAAGCCGTTTCGAGTAGTTGAGGCAAGACTTTCTCCTTCCTGTCCAGGGGTCACCATTGGCTAATACACTCGTCTGATATTAGCCAGAGTGGAATAAGGAAAGACCCATCCGGCCAGGAAAGAGTTGAGGCGGGCTATAATAATTCGTGGTCTCTTTACTTTAAATTCAGTTACCTGTTATTCAACGTTGTGTTCGGTTTTTCATTCAGAAACCTGATGGCTGATCGTAAGTCTTGCGTGGCGAGGTCAATTCGCGAATACCTGGAAACGATCAAAATGGAACGCTATGTGGACAACTTTATTGACTTTGGTTATACTGAGCTATATCAAATACAGCATCTTAATGACGATGATCTTGTAGGCATTGGCGTGCCTCTGGTTGGACATCGCAACAAGATTATGAAGAGTTTAAGTTTGCGAAGTGAGAGGGAGCGTTTATTGCCGGCTGATGTTTGAGTGTGGCTGTGAATTTTGGAAGCAGCATGTGTGGTAAAGTTAGTTATTGTAATACGTTACTTTTCTCGTTTACCTGTAAGCGCTGATGGCTGGAGGGGTGCGATGTGTTTGGCACCTATTTCAATGGTGCATTGTTCCAGTTGATCATGTCAAATGGATCAAGCGGTCTCTTGTCGTCCAGGCTTCAAAACGACGTTGTATGGCGTTTTACAGTCTTATCCTTCAATATCTTTGCCTCACATTCACTGGCTGATTGATTTTCGGAGTAAAAGAAGCGAAGGCTCCAACTGAGTAAGGCCCGTGAGGTCGAGTCAATCGGAAATACCTTCCTGGAGCTTGCCACGACATTGAAGTAAAGTAAAAGCCTCACATGTGAACAGTTTAGAATATTTTACGCTAATTGCAGATAGCTAAAATTTTATAATGGTTAATACTTATTGTGATAGTTAATATCTAACAGTTAATTTATTCTTCGAAGTTTAGTAAGTTTTAGTCTTACGTACAGATTAACTTATCAAAACGTTGTCGTTCAGATTCGCACGTATTTGTTTATATTGTCCTAAAGGCTGTAATTTCTTTAAGTAGATATGAAGTGAACATTAAGTTTTTCTTATATGAAAGAAGTTATTGAACAATGTCACATGAAACTGTGTTTTAATGTGGGTGTTATAACTCATTATACACTAAGATGTATACGAGGTGTAATTTACATATCTAAATCTTGATATCCCAAGAACAAAGTGAGATATGTAAAAAGTGTAAAAGATGTTCCGTTATAATTTCAAGAGTTCTTTTATATAAGGAAAACTTTAATTTCACTTCATATACACTTTAAAATATTCAAAAGAAACTTTTCAGCATGTAATGTACTAACTTAGCCTGAATAATCGACTGAAGTGAAGAGTTTACCTCCGTTAAATAGTGTAATATATGTACATTTTTTCGAAATGTCGACAAATCTTAGTTCAGATCGCAAATAACTTTCTCCTTTGAGAACTAGTGTAAGAAGCAATGCTTTTTTATTATTTTATGGTTTAGTCTGCTCAGTTAGCCATAGAATCTTGTTGGAATTTTGATGAGAATATATTAGCAATTGTCAACATTGTGTGAGCTTTATGCAAAAATGGCCGTTCATTTAGTATTATTTCTTGTTCGTCTTAACCCTTTCCCGGGCAGCGTTGCTATTTGGCAACAGATCAATTTTACTCTGGCTAACGCCAGACGATTTAATTGGTCAAGGGGAGACCTCCTGAAAACTTTCCCGGTAAAGAGATAATTAGCGTACCCACCTCGCTCTTAGCTCTTTAAAAGAGCCATGTCTTTCTAATTTAATAAAGTTGAAAGGAGTCTTCTGCTCCGAGGAACCAGAAGTTTCCTGATTTTCTTCCTACATTATCGAATGGAAGGGATACGGGTCTGGAGAAGATACGACAAAATAAACAAAATATTTCTCTGGGTAATGTGTGAACTTTCGGGAGTAAAAAGAAATTTTGGGGTGACGTACACTTTAACTTGTACATACATAATCCTAAATTGGCCACCATTTTTGCCTGAAGCGCCATTTTGAGTGAAATGCGCGCAATCAGCGGTAACGCAGTCGGACGGGCATGCTCACAAGCGAATCCAAGATCTTGTATTCCAACTATCATATCGTGGTTCCTTTTCGATCTCAGTCCAAAGGATACCAATAATTTAATGTTCATGCCGCTCTGTCTCTAGTTGTCTGCTGATTGGCGGTTCAACCTTTCCAAACTTAGGTTTGTGAAGGTTTGAAAAATTGTAGAGTACTTTTCCTTCTCTTCTGCCATTTTGATGATTTCAGTATTTGGTGTTCTCTTGCAGTGATCAAAATTCTCAGGGCAAGGCACATTCTGAGCCTGAATCCTTCTCCTGTTTTTTCGATGACTGATTAGATTGAATTTGAATTAGGAAATAATTTGTGCAGACATTGCTGGAGATGTCACCAGAAGAAATGAAAAGGGTGATCTGGACCTCAGAATTCAATTCAAACATAAGCTTGCTTGTCAACTAATAAACAGATTTCAAGTTTATTCCTTACAGATCTTGAATATGAGGGAAATGCGAAAACGATATAGAAGTAAGAACTCGAAATTTCTTCCTGGTTTTAAGTATTAAGAAAGTGAACGCTGAAATGATCAGAAATCACTCTGTCCTCAAAACTGGGCTGGGAGTCCGAACTTGGAACTAGGAGATACCAGACAATTCTCGCAATAACTAGGAAAATTTGAGACTTGCATTTTTGTCACGAACAGCGTGTTTTTCGAATTGAGCTATGAGGTCCAGATTTTATCGTGAAGGAGGTTACGTTGGTTGGCCATCCACTTCCTTTGTGCTCAAATAATGTCTCAACCTGGCATGTTTGGACTGATTAGGTTCACCACACTAAGTGGAAGTAAAAAGTTCAAATTTTAATCAACGAATAGTTGCCTTTCCAACCGCTAGTTTCCGAAGTTTCATGGTTTGATTGACGAAAATTTAAGTGGAAAGCGATACCTTTCGGAGGCACCACATACTTTAACTTTACCTGAACTTTCCTCCTGTTGATACAACTTTTGAATAGCAAATGGTTTATGTGGGCTTAAATTATTGTTACAGTTTTCAGAGAGATTTTTACTATCATGCTGTCTTTTGTATTTAATTGTTGTTTCTATTTATTTATTCAAAATAAAAGAGATTTTCAATATATTCACTTCAAAGTGTACGATGTTGGTGTACGTTGGACTTACTCGGTCTCTCGAGCTGAACTTTCCCTTGGCAGAAAACGTCACGCACACGCCATTTCTATTGTAACAAATTGTCTCCAAGAATTCTTTTTACGCTTGACATTTTTCTGTGGATAGTCAACTTAAACACGAAGTCGTGCGCTCAGCATTCATTGTGAAAATTCAGCTTGAGGGAAGAATAAAACCTTTGCCTTGCCTTATCAGCCGGTACCTCGACGACAACATGGAATTAATTGATGTGGATGGATGGACCCACCACAGCCGTCTTTTCGACGCTCACCTGCTGTGCCTCGTTAGGGAGGTTTAGGTGTCAGTACAAACACAAGTACACGTTCAGGTTTAGAGCAGTGGACTTGTCTTAACTTTCACAGTGATTCCTGCATTGATGATTATGTTAACTCAACAGACTATTGGATTTGCTGCTTTATTTTTACTTCAAAAACTCAATAATTCATGAGGAAAATACAAAGGAAAATCGTAACCTTGTCTCACATTAAGGGCTGTCTTCAAGACCTCGATTGGGGATGGACTCCGCATGTAACTAAACTCACCCCTGTAGTTTAGAGAGCCTTGACAGCTCTGATATTCGCATTGTGCGGCAAGCGGCATGGAAAATTTAGTCACGAAACCAAATATTTCCTTCCCCGAAGTTCCCGAATGTAGGGTGTCCGTGACCTATAGGTATTTCAAAATGTAGGGCTTTTTTGACGTTTACTGTCTGTTATTCAAGGCTGTTAAGCTATAACTTACTTTAGTACTGTTATGCGAACCACGGTTCAGAATATTGCAAAATCCATTCGCCCTAACTCCGAGATGAGACCGGAGTGGTCTTCGGACTGCTTATCCGTTTCAATGTCTGGAAACTGAAAATTTTGTGTCAATTTTAATCGGATTGCAGATGACTGAAAAACATAATACCAGGCAGGAAATAAACTCATTGTTGGATCCACTTAATTTACTTTTTTCCGATGTTACTTAATGAATTATTTAAATACACACAATAACCGAAGTAAGATAACGAAATTTGCGAAAAGTTCAAAACATTTAATTCAAGATTTTATAGAATTAACCATCAATGACTGTAAAACAGATTATAATAGAAACAATAACATTTCATACGCAACAAATCAATTTGGAATTAATCGAATGCCGCCCAATCATCAGAAAATTTAGCATACTCGGAGTTAAAGGAACCCTAAGAATGACGGGTTTGCTCTAAAAATTGTAACGAATTCAATAATATAATGCCACAGATTTTTGCATCTATGTACAACAAATAATTGCATCTTAATTGATTTTACTAGTTCCTGATTGGTTGTTTTACTTTGGTATTTAGTTCCCCACATACGGGACTTGAGCTTGAATTTGTAAGAAAAATACTCTTTTACTACTCGTAAAATCAGTTGAAGAGACGTTAAAAGGAAATAACACTCGCTCTCGAAGAATTAATGAAAAATCGCACCTGTATTGGGCGAAATATTCATAATAGCATATTATGAATATTTAGCCAAAACGTGTGCAATTTTTTCATTAATTCTTCTCGAACCATGTCATGTCCTACAATCATTGAACTTTCAATTTAAGGTAAACAGTATTTCTATAAGAGCCTTTATACCAAAGCGGAACAAAACGTATTCCGAGATACCAACATTGCTGAACCCTCAACAAAAAAAACGCTTCGTAAGAGAACACTTGAAAACTCTATAAAAAGCGAACGCTTCAAAAGGAAAAACATAACTAAATAAGATAACTAAAAATGGTGCAAACGAAAGCGTATAACAATACATCTCCATCATAAAAACTAGTTTATCTCCGCTGAATACTAAGGAACAGATACATTTCTTTCAGTGAATGGTGACCTTTTTAGTCTGGTCTATTTTGAGACGAGATCAAACGCAAGTAATATAATGTGAAAGCTTCTTTGTGCTTTGAACACGATATTCTTTCATGCATGGCATTAGACATTTTCTTGGCTTTAACTGTCGATTCCATACTGAACCAGTAACCGGAATGCTTGCTGTTACTTAGATTTTGATAAATGAGAAAGTTCGTGTCCTTTCCAAATTTTGACCTCGTCGAAATGTTTTTCACCAGGTCAATTAGTCTACAATTGATCTGAGATATATAACAGAATTAACTTTATATTATTTCATATTGCTGAGAGTTAAGGTCAGGACTACCGATGCAATCTGTTCAGATCTTCTGCATGGAAGTTTGTCTTCATACAAATGCCCAAAAATCAACCGAAAATGCTTGGGATCCTCGGCGAAAACCAGTGGGGATGTGTCTTGTGATATTGAATTGGACATATACCATAATAAACGAAACTAAAAATAACAAGTGTTGCAATATGATCCCTTGACAAACGCCACTAGAATTCACTGATAGAACAATTTCACAAAGTGAGCAGGGACTCTTTTTCTCCAACCACGTATAGGTAAGATCGAAACCAGCAAAGATCCTTCAGTTTCACACCGTTCAAGCTCGGCGTATAGTAACTTCTGGTAGGGAAAATTACTGAAGGCTTTTGAAAAGTCCAATATACATATATATA
>JBAHVQ010000432.1:96549-109133 GCA_036872915.1 Nanipora kamurai | reverse complement strand
GACCTCAGATCGACAGCACCTTCCGCAGGATGTTCGCGCTTCCAAGCAATGCTGATTTCTGTAAGACTCCAACGCTGGACTTGATCTTCAACTGATCCAAGAAATATGCGAGTTTGTGAGCAATAGACCCTAATGCTCCTATTACCACCAGAATCATTGCAGTTTTTTATTATTTTTCATTATTATTATTATTTTTCTTCAGTATAATTACTATTATTATTATCATCATCATCATCATCATTATTATTATTATAACGAAGAGGAATGCTATTGACAGCAAAATCATACCAACGATACATACATACAAAATCGACAGACCACGAAGCGGGAGATCGATTTGTTAATCACCTGTACGGTTTGGCATTAAATAATACGATTCAATCCGTTCTATTATCTATTAACTATATACCCTTCTTTAACTCTGTTCGGTCCGACCTTCAAATACAGCATGTGAGTGTATTGTGAAAACGTTTGCAGTTTTCACCTACTTCCTGTTTAAATATCGGCTCAAAACCAATTTTTTTGAAACCTGCATCAAAAATTGAGTCAGAAAAGTGAATATTCTCGCGCGTAATGTGACGTGAAGTTTAGCAAGAGTTTTTCAATTTTCTAGCGCCGTAATGAGTTAATCAGACACGATTCAAAACAAAATAAAAATGGACTTTATGCCATAGAAATACAAATACTTACTGGGTGAACGCAACCAATCCACTTCGAATTTATTCAAGCCTTTCAAAACATCGTGTTTCATTTTCAAGAACATGAAATTTTCACAATTTTTCCGTCTTACAGCCAACATATATCGATAAAAATGTTTCTTATTTTTAGTCTTCGCTGGACATAATCTTAAAAAAATTCCTCAATAAGAGTTTATTCCAAACAGTGGTTGTCCTCAGGCATACAAACATTCAAATGAAAACAATATTTTTTACATGTTCTGTTGCACAAGTCAACACAGTTCAAGTAATTATATGATTTTGCTCGAGCGAATAAGGATTTGAACCACTCGTGATATTTGAAAATTGTGCCAAATTGCACTTGCCTAACGGCTTCCGCAATTTTGGTATAATTTTCAAATACCACGAGTGATATAAAGCCTTAATTGCACTCCTTACTGTACAATAATTTCCTATATTTATTAGAGTCGGTGCTCCATAATGTAGCATATAGTTCAATTACATTTCAGACTTAAAAATACAAAACCTGCATTTCTACAAATCTTCGTATTCTTAGCTTCTGTCCACAATGTTTAAAGAAAAGATGGAACAAGTCCAGTATTAGAATTTAGAGTTGCAGTATTATACTATTAAAGTCTTAGGAAATTTCATTCCATTCTCTTTCATTTCATTCTCTTTCATTTCATTTCATTTCATCCAGAAGGTTGCGGGTTCGACTCCCGTCTGGAACTCAGAGTTTTTCTGAGTCCAGGGCGTTCCACAGTTTGATCAGCAAAAATTTCCTAAGACTTTAAGTTCAGTATTACAAATTAATTGAAGCCTGAAATAAAAGAAAAAATCTAATCGTCAGGAATAGAAGTGTTACAGTTTCCATGGTATATGTTCACCGGACCAGGACAGTTGTGATACAAATGAAATATATTTTCGTAACCAATGTTCTTCCACCAAACACACAACTGGCGATTCCAGGAACAAGGTAAGATGTAAAATAACTCTGGGTGCTCAAAACTCAACAAAGTGTAGAAATCTTGATCGCCAAGATGGCCTCTGAAGTAATATTTTTCGCTAAGTTGGTTGAGCAGTGAACTGTTTTGCAGATGTTTCTGATACAGAAGGGATTTTCTCATCCTGTCTAGATCAAGAAGAAGCACGCCACTGTTGAATCCTGGGTAACCTTCTGTGGCTGGCTCTCCAATTCTTGTCCCAGGATTGTTTTCTCGATATTTCCAGGTGATGTGTTTGTAGACTGGCTGGTGTTCATGAGCTATGCCTATTATATTTTTCGAAGAAAATTTTTCGAACTTGTCAAAAAGGTGCACAATGTCAGTGCGAAATTTTAAGTCGGCATCCAACATGATGAGTTTGGAAATATTAGGGAACAAATTATGAGTGATGATTGACAGAAAGAACAAGGCGCCACTGTAATAAGGCGTAGAACCACTGGTAAATATTGCCTGGAAAAAGAAAGGAAACACGCGACGGTTGTATAAAAGGTATTCAAGTTATTTTCGAGTGGACGGTAATAACCCCTTCCCACACGAACAACTCTAGAAACACCACTCCATGGGAGGGATGCAAAGCAAACTATTTGCAACAGTTGGAAGACAGTACTCTGCTATATTTCTTTCTTCTTTCAAGTATGCTATTTTGAATAGTTCGAACTGCAATGCGTCTTGAAGCATTCCTGGGAATAACTGATGTGTCATATTTCTTCAGACTGACTATGGCAGTGAGCTTTGTTTACGAAACTGTCTTGGCGTTATGATTAATGGTATTTCAGTAACTGCAGTTATTACCATTGCGATATCCCCTTGAATGAATGGATGAACAACTTTATTTAATGAGGGTAAACGCTTAACAGAAAAAACTAATAAACTCGTGGCCCTTCTGACTCATCATGGCTAATAGAAGGGAGTCACCCTTCTATTAACTGTGGACTCATCGACTATGGGGCTGATTACATGAGACGGGAATGATTTGAGTTGGCTCTCCATACAAATCCCTATTTAAGTTTACATGAGACTGGTTCGAAAAATCACGTCAGATCGGTCTGACTCATTTCGGGAGCTGGACCGACACGAATGAATTCAGACCGGTACGAACTCGCACCGGTGCGAAATTTTCATCGTGAAAACACGAATTCTGATAAGATCGGACAATGCCACGGCGAAGAGCACGAACATCACTGAAAACAGGAATGAAAACACTTAATACGGTCTAATATATCAGCAACAATCTGGCTTTACGTTCATTCCCGTCTCACGAAAACACTACGGAAAATTTTCACTTACGTACCGCCAACCGGTGCGAGTTTGTACCGGTCTCATCTAATCAGCCTCTCAGAATCAGGTATTTCGTCTTACCAGACGGTACACTCCATAGTACAATCTGTAAGAAATTTCTGCATACACGCCTGCGTTTATAATTACAGGTATGTTGTTTTCTATGTCCCTAATTTTGGAAGGCTCGTGACCAGCCGAAACCAAGGTCTTTGCCAAGCAAACGGAGCAGCAGAGAAAACAGCATATGGACGCTTACTGTACGCGTGTTTCAAAAGAAAAAGCGTGCTATTACTTAGCTAAAACCAGGGGAAAAACTGGGGTTAATATCTTTACGATGATTATGCCATGTTCAGTTTCATATACTAGCTTAAATATTTAACAAAAATTTGCCGAGAATTAAGAAAGGTTGAAATGTTCTTCACTACAATTATCGGGAATTATTTTGCTTGTTATTTCCATTAATAACATCAAATTATCATGCCATTTGTATCCTAAACCATACTTACCTCTAATACTTTTATATATGGTTGTAATGCCTTAGCAGCCCAAGTAATATCATGATATATGATGTTGACTTTGTCTTTGCACAAGTTCTGATAACTTCTTGCAATTACTTTATTCACAATATGTTGACTACGCTCATCAGTAACAATATGGAGTTGCAATATCAAGCTTGTGTGATTACATATGGAAGACAAACAAACTTCAAATTTCATTATGATTGCATGATGTTGATCCAGATTGGTAAGGGTCATAAGTACATTCCATGTTTCATGCATTGCCCCTTTTGCACTTGAGCTCCTAAATTTTGTTCCTTGTCTATTGTCTTCATTCTTGATGTCTATCTGTTCTGTAAAAATATATGAGAAGTTAGTACTATGTAACTTTTCTCTGTCTTTTTTTCCTGAGGCCCAATCAATTATTATGGCCAAGTTTCCTAGCAGCTTCTCCAAAGTTAATAGAATAACCTGTTTTGACAGAACTAGTTAGAAATTTATGGAACACTTAATTCTCTTAAGGTTATGTCACATCTACATGGGGGGAGCTGAAGTGTTTGGGCTAAAGCTTGTACCTTGATTGACAAAAAGGATCAAAGACATTACAATTTCTTACATTTGCTAACATACTGTGTAATTGTGTTTTAAGGATTAATTAAACAAGCAATTTTCGAACTGCTGTTATACAGTTTTCATGAGATAGCATTTCCTCCAACATTTCTGGGCCGTCCACCCTTCCAGAATTGACCATTCCAGAAACCATGGGAGGACTGGGTTCTGGGTAGCAAACATGAGCTATGATTGGTTTATGGCTGCATTTGTAAACTTTTATCTAATGAAAGTTTTTCTAGGTTTTATCTAGTGGTCAATAGAAGTATACTATTATCTTTGTGTCTGCAGCAGTCTACAGCACATTGTCAGCGGTATCATACTGTACACTAGGCTATTTATACCAAACAATTTTGATAATGATTTGTAATGCAAAGTATATACCGGTACTACGAAAGATTGATGAGGGCAAATCTTGTAACAAAAATTATTGATTCTTTTAATAGTCACAATGAATGCATTATGACTCATGACTAAAAATGAGAATTCTTCAATATAGCTAAAGTTTCATTACTTTACATTATCACAGTGATACCAGTATTAATTATTCAGATCTCAAATACCTTAAACAATCACAGAAATAGATTGACAGTGCAGAAGAGTGCAATCACAGTACAAGAGGATAATTCACTCCAGTTGTCATGTCTTAGGTGGCTGGTTATATAATTGAAGTTTAAAATTTTCTGGCAACATCTAAAAATAGTACAACATATAATCTTTGTATGTTATGCTGCACCACATAAGGTACCCTAGCTCAAATCTGGCTACACTTGAACTCTGGACTAGGATCAGACAAGATGCAGCCTAACTGTATGTATAATAAGCACTACCAAATAATGGCAATAATATTAGAACTTAGGCTGACAAATTGTTAAATCTTTTTTCCTGAACAGGATCTAAAGTGGAATAATTACGCATAAATAAGTCCCATCTTATACACATACTTAAGTCGACACTATCACATAATTATTTATGTTCCGTAAGTTTTTAAGGATTTTATGCTTTCGAAGGTCAGAACAACAAGAACGACAAAGATATCATTATAGTAAAACATAATTATTTACTAATCAATCTATCATTAACGTTTTCGTTTCTGTGTTCGTTTTCATCCTTCTAACTCGCAACTGTTTCTTTATCACTAAGTCTAAGATTGTAAAAAGCATATGTATTGTAATCTATTTTCGTGGACAAAATGTCTATTTTATTTTAAGATGTAAAAGAGTCTTAGGAACCTTGGATTATACTTACCGGTGGATCTATGCTTTGTTTCTACGTTGGAAACCAATGTACTTTGGTCCAAAATATACAGAAAAAGTATGGCCGTCAAAAATCCAACAAACATAAACGGAGGACGACACACACGACGCATTCTCCAGACAAGACGATAGTATCAAGATTACCAACAACAACAGCTCCAGGTTTTGAAACCCGTTTTTGTTGCAAGTTTATGTCATTGTGTGAATAAATTTGCAGTTTATACTTGGAGGAGATTGTGATTTGGGACCTTACAACCGAACTTAATCCGATCAAGTCCCGACATTGTTATGCGATAAACACTTTGATTTTAGATAATTATGCATGCATATTAAGTAAGAGGTCTTATGCGATAAACACTTTGATTTTAGATAATTATGCATAAATATTTAGTAAATGCATATTTGTTATAGCTGTGTGTAAGTCCTGTAATAAACAAGAGGAATAGACTCGCTTTTAACAACGACTCTCGAAGCGTGTGAGTGAATGTCTAACTGATATTAGCCGAACTTCCTAGAGTTGACGTCCGAGAATTTTCTTTCGAGACGAAATAGGTTAAAATGTAGATAAAATAAAAAAAAAGGGACTGTCCCATTTCGTGGTCAAGGTAACATTCGTATGCTTCGATGTCAGAAGACAGTCACGGGATCTTCGTTTTCAAAAGCCGCGTAAGCGCTACATTACTGTATTCTGGAACAATTTAAATTTGAAACATGGCTTCAGCTAAAGTTATAACTAGTAGAAAAGTTAGTTTCGAGATTTTACATTCGAAATTGGATGATGTTGGTCACGTAAGTAATCACTTGTTATCCTTATTTGTTTTGCATTGATCTTTGGTGAACTTGGATCGACACATTGAATGGGATGTTAACAATCGTTACGTTAACTTCTCCATATCAAGTAGGCAGTTGTTACTGAGATACCCATTCGCTAGCTTCAGTAAAACGTTACATCTGTTGTTACTGTACATGTACAATTTAATGATCGCGACTACCGTGGTATCCTGAACATTGTTTCGAAAACAATCTGCTTGAATATCAAATAACACGCAATATATGAGCCTTTAAACTTTATCATAATCACATGATCACAATTAATTGCATACATGTATTTACTCAGTGACTTTTTCTGAACTCCTGGCAGGAGTGAAAGCCGTGACCTTGGTTACAAATAAATAATTATGCACTGACCATTGAGCTATACATAGTTGCATGGACGGGGAAGTGTGCCTGTTGATAACGACAGTACTGTATGACATAATGTACTGCATGTGCAAGAGCCTCAACATATCTCTTACTGTATATTTTAAACCAATATTCAATGGTGTAGTGTTGGAAAGGTGGTAGCTTGGTGTAAATATATATATAAATGCACCTGATCTCAGCATAGCAAGATGCAAAATAAGCAGAATCACATTGCAATTTGTGATGAAAAGAAACTAGAAGTACGATACAAATTTAGGGAGCAAAACCACTGGAATTTAAAAACATTCTAACACAGAACAAGAAAACACAGCCATTTGTCTCTGTTTAAATAGCCACAGATTACAGTAGTAGACAAACTGGTTTCTGAAAGAAAACAAATCATTGAATATCTGTTGCAGGTTGCAAGGTGTTGTTTGTGTACTATGTTTGTATGTTTCCATGGGAGTACAACCTAATTTGCTATTTGTTTTATCAAAATTGCCAATAAGTTTTATCATAGATTAGCAAACTGCTATACATCTAAAAAAAATCTATTTTGTGCCATGGTATATTTTATACACAAAGATTAAGGACAATTGTACAAGTCGTCACCATTGGTTGAGGTTTATTTTTACTAACTTACCAATATCTCACAATATGGATGAGGCAAATAGTACAGTTGAATCTGTATATAATGGCCACCCTCTGGACTTTTGAAACTGGCCGCTTAATACAGGTGGCCACTAGGATCATTAAAAATACCCTGTGGGTGTGGTCAGACGTCAATTTTAATTCATACCACAACACTTAATTCAAGCTAACAACAACAAATACCAGTGAGACAATCAGTGCTTTTTTAAAACAAAACATAAACTTGTAACTGTAATGGTGCAATAAAAACAGTGTTTTTTTTTAAAAAGTAAATTGTCCTGTACTCTGGTGTACAACAGTACTTTAAAATAGTAAGTAAAAAGATTTTTGTTTACAACTAGCCCTAAACTGCAGTTGAGCAGAAATTTGAGACAATTTTGGTCCTGCATGTTCGAAATCACAGTAATAACCACAAAAATAGGGTAAGTTAAAGTAAATAACATGTAATGAAAACATCATGAGCGCTGAAGTCATTTTATATAGCATACACATATAACATGGATGAACAGATACCACTTTTTTACAGCTACAGTAGCCTTTTCTCAATTACAACCAGCTTATCTAATTTACAACTAGCTTTTCAGCCACAGCTAGCCCATTATTTTAGCCAGTGAGTTAAAAAAGTCAGATACATACATCTGATGCTTTGGCTCCTGAAGCTTTTGTTTCTAAAGCAAGTTGAATTCAATCACTTGGCTGAAGAACAAGCTAGCTAAAGAGGAGTTTCAAGTAGAGCTACATGTAGAGTAAAGAATAACGACACTGAATTGATGAACAGTAAAGTGTACAGTACACAACAACGGTAACTCCGAAAATCGATAACATATTTAATTGATTCTACCTTTCGAATAAATTAAATATGTTATCGATTTTCGGAGTTACCGTTGTTGTGTATTTTATTAAAATACTGAGTGGTTCCCGCAATTTCAAAGTATACAGTATTTATTAGTTTTAATAATGGATCGTGTGTTAAACATAATAAAGTCAAAGGTGTCAGTTCAAAGGTGGCCACTTAATACAGGGACAAATAACAATGAAAGACAGACAAGGGAGTGCTGAAGTATAGCTTCAGCCATTTAATAGAGGTGGCTGCTTAATACAGGTGACAAATACAGTGTTTGTATAGGCAAAAAATTGGGACTTTGAAAACTGGCCACTTATTAGAGGGTGGCTGCTTAATACAGGGTCATTACATACAGATTCAACTATATCAGGAGAGAGATGCCCATCACAACATGTATAATGCTATTTATATACAGTATATACTTAGAAAAATTCTTTAAACCGCCAATAGGTATGACCAGTAACCTTCTGATTGCCATGTAATCCTTGTTGACCAATAGGTTTTGTTCACAATCCGAGTCTCTAGAGCTGTCAGGGGCTGAACACAATTTTCTGGATAAGTAGCATTTATCTCTTCTCTGCCAAGATGGGTTCTTTTTCTATCTTGCTCTGGATGTCATATTGTCTGAAGAAAAGGAGTTTAACTAAACTCAGTGAACTTTTTATGTCGAGATAGGTTTTCTGATATTTTACTCTGCCTTGCCCCAGACAATTTAACCTGCCAAGGGGAGACATCAACATGAGATGAGATCCATTTTTGTCCAACATGACTGTCCTTCAAATTATTAGACATGGTGACTATAATCTAAAAAGTTTTGAATGTTTATCATTGGGACACTCTTGCCATGTTTGGACAAATCAATTAATTACAAAGTCAGGGATATCATCACTCACAATTTTAATATCTTGGAAAATGATCCTACTGTAAGACATCAACTATTTTCACTACAATTTATTCCAATTAGAAATTGGCCCAAATTCCTTTAGGAATGCAATATCCTGTAGGAATTCCTGTAGGATTTTTTTGTGAGGGATGACTTCTTGTTTCAATGTAATAAAGACAAAATTCATCATAACCAGCTGGTACTTTTTCTTAATCTCAAGCCGGCTGTTACACATGCCCTTTTCTTTGCCGAAACACCTTCATTTGGGGAATTTTGTTTTTATTCATAATTTTGGCATAATTCCTGTGCACCTCCTCAAACATCATTTGATGCATATGATGTAGTAAATGCTGTATACTCTATACAGAGCTTCCAATATTATGTGTGAGTGTATGATTTTGCAAAACAGATTGCATCCAATTGCATAATTTGGTGACTGTCATGCAATTTAAATAACAAAAATCTTAGTATGAGAAAATTCAAAGCAAGAATACACTTTAGTTAAAATTTTTGCAGAGTTTAATATTATTTCATTGCCCTTTACCAGTTAAAAATCTTTCAAAATGCTAAACCAGTAGCAGCAGAGTGATGGTAGTCTGGTACTAGTTTTCAATCTTAAGCCAATTACAATTACCAGTACCTGAAAGTTGAGTTTACACTGTAGATATTTGTTCAATTTGACTCTGTGTCAGCAGTATCAGACTTCTATTATTTTACTCTGGCTAATGCCAGATGATTTTACTTGTCAAAGGGAGAGGGATTGCTGGAAAAGGGATAAGAACTAAAAAACTAATTCTTTCCTGGCAGCATCAGACTTCCATTATTTTACTCAGGCTAACGCCAGATGATTTTATTTGTCAAGGGGTGAGGCACTGCTGGGAAAGGGTTAAAAATGATATTTCAAAGGTTGTTCGGAAAAGTAGTCAACTTTGCTTTTATCTGTCTGGCTAGTACAGGAACTTTCAGTACCTAACTTTGCTTTTATCTGTCTAGCTAGCACAGGAACTTTCACTACCCACTCTATAATTAAGCTCCAGTTTTTGAAGAATAGTACTTGTTTTGCTTGATATCTTAACTATTAAGACTAAAAGCTGTTGGTATGCATGGAGCTGTTATTTCTATATGAGATCTGGGGCCAGTTGTATAAAAAGGTGATTAACTTTAATCATGATTATAGTATTTAGTTTTAGCCAATCGGGATTAGAGGATAAGAATTTAACTACATTTTAATCACCCGACCACTGACTTAATCATGATTAAGAGTTTTATACAACCAGGCCCTGGTATAAAGCTGATAAAACAGCATATGTGTAAATCTATCCCAACAAAAATCATGTAGTTTACCATGCAATAGACCTTTCTTGCTGCACAATCTGTCTTGACCTCCCCTGCAATTTTCCAAATTCTTTTTTGCAAAATATCAGAAGCCCTGTCCATAATGGGGTAACTGGTGAACATCTCTCTGACAAGTTTGCCATGCAAACATCTTGTTCCATAAGTACTGCAACAAGGACATTGACAAGCCTACAGTCACCTGGTATTTTATTAGTGCTAATCATTTGACTTTGGATATGAAAGTTTGTGCCATCTCATATCCATCTCTGGTGGTAATGATAACCACATGAGACAAGAAAGCATCTCATATTCAAGATTGGAACAACTCAACCTGATGAACTGAACAAATGTTTTTCTTTTATTTAACCTCTTCATACGTTTTTTGATGGTGACTAGTATGGATGGATAGGCACATTTTAGGAACTGAGCTCACTTGTTTTTGTCTTCAATTTTATTTCAATTCCTGCAAGGTCTCTGGCAGTTTCTCCAATTGCTTCTTGATTGATCATTGTGAAAAATAGCAAGGGATTTCCTTGTTGTTGCCAGGTTGTTGATTTGTTTGTTTTTACTACTCATACAGTACTTCATTGGTTAATTCTTCTTGTACATGACTCCTTTTAGTAACCAGTCTAGTTTCCATTCCTCTTTCAGAACAGGTTGGAACTTTTCTACATTTGCTTGGCAGTCTACCAATGTTTTAACTTTCTAAGATGCATGTAAATTAATATGACACAGTGTTAAGACAACACAAGATTTCTTCTAACATTGATCCATGTGAAAAATTAAAACTAATATCTCTGATAATAATACTAATAAAGAAGAACAACATTCCTTTTATAATTTTTTTCAAAATATATTGTGCTGTCCCTTAACCACACTTTTAATGTACTGTTAAGTCTTTGACATACAGATGTATCCCTTTGACAAGTAAAATTATTTGGCATTAGCTAGATTTAAATAATAAAAGTCCACTTTGGCAGGGAAGAAGTTCACCCGAGTAAAATACAAAGCAAAGGACAGCAAAGGCTTAAATAAAAAACCAGAAATTTTGTTTCATCTTAAAAACCAGAGCCAGCCAATAATTTGAAAAAGTATAAAACAAAACATATTCTGAATAAAATCATCTTGTATAACTCAAGATATGAGATGATAACTTGATAACTTGGTCTGATGATGAATTTGTAATAAATTTGAAATATTACCATTTAAACATTCTCTTGTTTTTTGGCTCATATCTTGAGTTATACAAGATGATTTTATGTGGAATATATTTTGTTTTATATTGTTTCATTTTTGTGTTTGTTTTCATGCGGGTTTTATTTTGTTTCGTTTTTTATAAAAAACATGTTGCACATAACTTCTAATAAATGTATTTTCATATTACTTTATGTTACGGTATGTTGCTAATAAATTTGCTGTTGTGTAATTATGATGTAGTATAATTATAATAACAAAATCCCAAGTACCTAGCTATGTGAGTACTTCAGGTATATTAACTGGTTTTTATAGCACCTTAGAATTTTTTTTTTCTGAACAGTTGTTTCCCAGTGATGGTGAAGGTACATCTGGAATAAATTTTGTTGAAATTGAGAAGCTTCTGCAAAACCAATTTAAACTTAATCAAGGACTGCAGAAAGAAGAGGTAAGGACTAACTTATGCACCAGAGGTATGGTGAGGAATGCTACAAATACTTCACTAACTTATTACCCTATATATTAGATGGGGCCAAAGTCATAATTTCAATTTTGTTACAAAATTTATAGGAGAGGTAATTTCATGGCACCCCTGTTTAGATGAATATATCATACTCCTGCTGAATTAATGAATTTTTGAAACATCAATGTTGGGAGAGAGGGTTGGCAAAACACTACATATTGTGTTCTGCACCAGCCCTCCTTAGATGCTTATGGTATTTACCCCATCTATATAAAAAGGTCTACTTTTTGAGGTGGAGGGGGAAAATTTTGTAAGATACCCATTTGACAAATCTATTATTTGTACCATCATTCATGTACCCATTTTATTTTTAACATACCCATTTCATGATTGTATTTATCTGACTGATGACAGTGATAAACTTTAGGAAGGATGGAAAATGTCGTTTTTTGTTGTAGTTGAGCATAGCATTCTGTGCAAATCTCTCAAAGCTCAGCCTTTTTCTCCTTGGATTAAATGCTGATCTCAGTAATCTTGTACATAAAAAATGTCCGCTGTGGAAACAATTTAAGCAGTTGGATTGCCAAGCTAAGTGCTTGAAGTATGAGAATTTTAGTAATGGTTTCAGGGCAGAACTCAAAAAAGCATAATTATTGGTCATATGTAAAATTAATTGGTATCCTCACTTCTGGGAAAGCCTGAAAGTTTCCG